>JALPQI010002552.1:0-107363 GCA_025490895.1 Thaumatotibia leucotreta
GACGCAGCTTTTTGGAGTATCGGGTGGCGTAGACAACTGATCCGGCTCTGAAGGCGATGATGGCCCAGCAATTGGGGTTTCTTTCTCATGACTGTCATCTCCAGGACGCAAGTTTGACGTTGACCGACAATTTTTTAGTGTATTTGGCGAGGTTGACAAAAGGACCCCTTGTACGGTATTTTTTAAAGTGTTATTTTTTCTTGTTCTCCTACAAGTTACATTTGTAATTTTTTCATCCTTTTTTGACATGCACAATTTACACTTCCAGCTTTTCTTCGATTCAGAGCTCATTAAATTATACAGTTTTTCGGAGAGACCAACGCAGTCAAACTCATAATAATGTTTACATGTAGAGCATAATATGCTACTACGCGGATCTATATAAGACTTGCACTTAAAACAACATACAAGTGCTGCCGCCTTGCGGCCACTACTTGTAGCTTTTGGCTCTAGTTTCTTCGACATTTTGTGTCAAATTTTGTTAAATTACTATATAATTATCGTTTTTCGTATAATAATTATGTAACCACCATTCAATTTACGATAATACGTCCATCACTATAACACACTTTTATTTACGAAACGCATGAAAATAACAAAAAAAAAAACAAAAAAAAATCCTTGTGGGAGGATTTGAACGCACGACCAGTCCGTTTCAACTTATTTGATATCAGTCCGTTATCCTCTAGACCACCGGAACTCATGACAAGTTGACAAAAATAGTCTTGTAGTTGCTCGAGCTTAAAAGTCCAGTAGACGGGTATAACTTTAAAAGTTTTAGAAAGTCACTCTACCCCCACTTCGAAAACTTCACTTTTTATTTGAATATTTCTTTATTCTAACACAATATAATAATATGTTCGATGGCAAAGTTGTTGATTTAAAAGTTATTTACTAAGAACACCAATTCACTTCACTCAATTATCCTTTTAGAGTCTTCGTAGAGTTTGTTATAAGTCTCACGGTACTAGGTCCATTTCTACGGGAAACGTTCATTTTGAACCACGATAACAATGTTCCTGTATAATCACACTGTTTCTTAAGTTTTTAACATCAGCGGCACATTAAACTAGCATTAAAACTATTTTTAAAAACAAATAATACACAGAGCCAATGTTTACGTGACGCGAGCGCCATCTGTGATAAGTACTCACTTATCAACGAATTATATGATACCTTATCAGTTGGCAGGATTTTAGTATAAAAATGAATTCTGCAATCAGATTTGCATAACTAAATCAATTGCGTGTGCGCAGACGGGTGTTTGGGCCTTGTCAATTGCGTGTGCGCAGACGGGTGTTTGGACTATCTTACGATAAGACTTAACTTCCTAAATACCTACTGCCTTATATCCAAATATTTTTTTCATCAATGTAATCTAATTCTGTAGTATCCTTTTCTTTAATCAAGCAATTTTTAATAATCAGTTTAAATTTATGAATAGCGGTCATTCGACCCAAATAAAAGAAAAGAGGGATTATAGCAAGTGGTTTAAAAAAAAATTTAGTAAATCAATTTATTTAACTTGATTTAACGTAACGCGTATTTAAGTTTCAGAATATTTATTATTTATCATAATGTTATTGTGCATCTTTAGTCGTCAAATAGTCGTACCGACTTTTGTTGAGAGTTTCTTTAGGGAGGGTACATATACATTGTTCTGTAGTAATTTACCTGTCTAATGCTCATCACTATATTCAAGTACAAATTCCAGTTCAAATACTTTAATGTTAATAAAACACATGTCAACATAAAAATACAAAATACAATGAAGCAAACAATTAAAAGTCGATTAAAAAAAATTTTTTATACATAACTGAGTAAATTAATACGAACAAAATTACTAAATTTAAACAGAATACAAAATAGTAATTTTCAAGGAACTGAAATCATACACATTATAATTAAATAAATGTCAAAAAAAACGAATACACGAAAATCATCAAATTACAATTGCATATAAATTAAAAGAAATTAATAATCATTTAAAACATACGTAAAATAGTAATATTAATAACTGAAATTAGTCACGTTTACAATAAAATAAACACAGCCTCTCAACACCGTCCCCAAATGACGGTGCAACGACCGTCCCACCTTCGTGGGATGCGACCCTTCCACAGCTGCAGTAGCGGAAACGCGGGAGCAGCCACACATACTCCAGGAGGAGTATCGTTTGTATATTCAGTTCAGTAAAATAAGCTTAATCTTAAACGAGGGGACTCGTTTTGAGCAGGATGACCGACTGTAACAACTCGCCTATCCTCCACTTACAATATGAGTATTACTTGCCGTAAGTCATTAATGAGGGTAAGGTAACTGCCAGGTAGAACCAATCGGGGATTGCTACTCGAGGGTATAAAAGGCGGTGACCCTGCTCGGGACGGGCACTTCGTGTCTGACTTTGATCGTGTAAACTAAAGTGTTTGTGTGAGATAATAAAAATTTAGTGATTCTGATTGCGAACTACTGTTATTACTACCTCCCGGATATTCCTCACATCCAAGTGAAGGTTTCAAGATATTTTTCAGTACAGATGGCGCTTTTTTACGCTCCAGTGCGAGAAGTGGTTCATTTTACGTCAGGTCCAAAACTTCGGAGGGCCATCTGTACTAAAAAACGTCGTACGATACACGTGCGAAAACGAAATTCGTAACTCGTGTCGATTTAAAGTACTCCCTTCGGTCGTACTTTAATTTATCTCCACTCGTTTCGAACTTCATTTTTTCACACTAGTAGCGTAATGTACTTACTCAAAAAGAGTTTTTGCTTCAGAATGAATCACCATCAAGAATGCATTTCATTATATATTTTAATAAATTGTTATGTGATGTATAAGGTGATACAGCATTTTTTTGCTGGCCTATGAATAAGTCGAAGGAATTCGATTATAAAACAAAATAAACTTTTCGATACATTTATCTCAAGCTTGTATATTTTTTCATAAACTCACACTCGATTGGATGTTAATAAAGTACCCAATTAACTAATCCAGGGACACGTATTTCCCTCAGGAGAGCTTATTATACCATATTTGATCGGGAGGACGTCATTGGTTCGGGGTTTATTGTCTTTAATCAAAAGGAATACAAGAGCCCGAAACATTAGTAGGTATAAATAAAAATGTTTTATTTTCAGACGATATGAGTCCATAGCAATGTTAGTTTAGTACATAAGATTTACTACTATGTAATTATACCTATAACTATAAAGACACAATCTTAACACAATATTTATCCTTGCCGGGATTCGAACCCGGGAGGTTCCGTAGCAGCTTCGTAGGCAGGGTCAACACGAACTACGCTACGGAGGCTGACTATATACGTTATAATCATAGCTTTGTCTTAAAACAGATAATTGTGTAAACAAGTTGTTTTCGTGTTTTAGAATATTAAGGAACCCTATAAAGGAAACGAAATGATCCGAAATGGTAAGATGAGAAGATACTCCACTAAAATGTAGAAGTTTAATACTTTCATTGCGGACGAGTGCTACGCACTACGCTCGTAGCCGATCCCGTGATTTTTCCGCTTTATAGCGAAAATGGACCTCCTACAGAGAACTCCCCTCGGGAGTTCCCCGCGTTCAATTTGTATAAAGTCCATAAATATGGAGAGATTGATATAATCAACCATCGCATCCGAGAAGAAAGGTAAAGAGCCCTTCTTTTTAATAACATCCATGTAAAGATACGGTTTCATTAAGAAAATATATATACACACTGTGTTTTTTTAATTCCGTTAAATTTAACAGGCTGCTTGGTACGTTTATTGGAGCTACCTGGTATATTGCTTTTAACCGAATTAAAAAAAAATCTTTTTTACATAATAAATGAAATGGCAAGTGTGAGAGAACGTTAATAATAAGATCTCAGGTGACTGTGACGCCACATGTCAAAATAAGTTTCATTAAGATGTAATAAAGGTTGCAATACACTTGTTCAGTCATTAAACTTATTTTTTTTAATAATTCAATAAGAGTAAGAGTTAAGATACTAGTTTCTTAGACAAATTGATTATTTTTGACCTAAATAAGCTTCACTTTAATTTAACGACAATCAATAAAAACACGTTGTATATATACGGCAGTGTCTACTTTATTTCGTGGACAAGGTTTATTATGAAGTGGCTAATTATTTTAAATTCGAAATGGAGGAAAATGTCTTGAGGAAATCGGATTAATTCTAATAAGTCCAGTGTACCCTAGAGAGGTATTTGAGACGGCAGTTCATATTAAAACGTTATGTAGAAATACCGGGAAATACTTATTATTGATAACGGTTTGTACAAATGTCCTAAAGTTTTGTCTCTTTCTTAGAAACACAGAAACACATTACATTAAATAAGTTCAAGTTCATGATGAGATTGATGAGACCACAGATGTCATATATACCATAGATCAAGCAAACGTATCTACTTAGCGTGTCAAATGAACTCAGTGAAATCTACTGAGTTGTCCGTCTTTAATCGTAGCTTGCAGCTTTCGGGCGTCAAATTTTGTAAGTTGAAGTGAACAAAAACATTAATAATGCCTCCTTAAGTAATATTAATTGCAACAACACAAAAAAATATGAATACTCAAGGGCCTGAGACATATTTAAAATCATAGGCAAGTAACAACTTTAGTAGGTAGGTACAAAATCTGACACGCTCAGCCGCCATACAAATGAATGAACTTGTTTCTTCTATCCAAATTTAATTCTGTGGATGAGACTATCAGCGTCACCCAAACTGTTTAGATTGTAACAAACTTGAAGATGTCCAACATGATTGTGCTCATGGAATGTGTCCGCAACGAGGATAAACGTCAAGACATGTTCGCAACTCCCACCGATATTGGGTCTTGCAACAGCATGCTGGCTTCGCCGTTGTCGGATAAGGCTGGTTGTGCAAATTATATTTTTAGTTGTTCTAGTAAACGTACATCAATTTTATATTTTAACCCCCTTATTCATAAACGTTTGCTAACTTAAGAAGCTGCTAATAATTGTTTGTCCCTTTCGGTCTTAATAATGTGTCCATAAGAGCAAAAAGGACAAACAATTATTAGCGGCTTGTTACGTTAGCAAACGTTTATGAATAAGGGGGTAAGTATTTAAGGAAAATGTGATCTCATTAACGAGGGTGACATCGTCACTGCGTGACGAAACCCTTTTCTTTTCATTCAATAAAAGATTGAAAAAAAAGTCTAAGTCGGAACTAAATTTTATGATGTGCTTACTGTTCAAATCATACTATCTGTGGTAGGGGAATTTTCATAAGAATTTAAGAGTAAGTTCTCATTGAGAATGTTTCCATGAGAACTTATAAAAACTTGTTATGAAGATTATTGTATTTCACAATCGAATAAACAAGACGCAAAATATCCTTTAGAAGGCATGTATTGTACCTATACCTACACAACGGTTTTGGCATGATAAGATTGCTTTTAAAATTTACATTGCCGAGAACATTCTCTATAGAAAGTTCGCAACTTATGTAACTTCTCCTCGGTACATTGCTATGATGCCATCATAAGTCTGCATTTTTTTTATATTAGTTTTTTGTAATTAATTTAAATATATAGTAGTAAAATAATCCTGAGATGATTTAATATGTACTATAATAAACAAGAGAAAACAAAAAAAAATGTTATAATGTTAAGAGATAACAAAAACA
This sequence comes from Thaumatotibia leucotreta, assembly GCA_025490895.1. NCBI lineage: Eukaryota > Metazoa > Arthropoda > Insecta > Lepidoptera > Tortricidae > Thaumatotibia > Thaumatotibia leucotreta. Next base: position 5,658 of record JALPQI010002552.1, read on the forward strand.
TTTTCCTCATTGGATCGACGACCTGGTAAAGGTTGCGGGTGTCCAATGGATGCGGACAGCTCACGACCGATCTATGTGGAACTCTCTGGGGGAGCCCTGTGTCCAGCTGTGGACGTCAATTGGCTGATGATGAACAAAAAAAATAGCCAGAGTGAATTCAACCCTTTTGTCGACTCTTATGAGACCCAACGGGTAGGGTGTTGACAAATGTAATCTTACTGTCATCACCACAAAGCAATTAGAGTGTAAAAGTACATATTTTTATTCAATATCTACCTACTGTTTAACAACAACAAACGATAGTTCACATTTCATTTCAAATTGTATTCCTAATTCTATTCGAGAACAACAAACTTCCAGCTCCGAAGTGCAGTTAACTCCTTGTAATAAATTGTCAAGTTTAAAAGCAGTTATGTCTCGAGGGCAGGCAGTTTCGTTTTAGTCTATGATGGTGGAGTTGGTCATTAAAATAGAGTAGCAACGGTATGCTTAGTATAGGAATAGTGAAGTACAATGAAAGAGTATACAGTCCATTGTGCAACAGTAACATTATTAAAAAGGTCTTAAAATACTCTCTCAGAACTCTGTCAAACTGGGAAACTGTTTAGGAAACGTCCTTGCCGTATGGTGACAGTAGTAATAATATATTTGTCACCACCCCAACTCTTCCCACTGGTGTTCTAAAAGAGCTAAGGGATTGAAATGTCACTCACTTCTTTGATAGAAGATTGATGATGGGCAGCAGCGTCATCATAGAGGTCATATTACTACGATCGCCAATCCGCTTGCCCAGGGTGGCGATTGTGGGCATTTACCTCGTAATACGTCGATACACATAGTTAATAGGAGAGGCGTACGTCCAGCAGTGGATTGAGATAGGCTGATGATGTGATGAAACAGACAGACTTCAAAAGTGACGTAGGTATACTTACTTCAAAATATATTGCTAGTAAGGGTGCCCTCAGAGTATGGCCTACTTTAAAGAGTTTGAAGGTTCAATCACATTTACTAAGCCAGTGAAAAATATCTGTAAAATTTCTTTTTATGTTATACTTCACGCTCTTAAGGGTTAAAAACATGTTTTGCTCAGTTTTTAATAAGGAAAAAACAAGAGCCTTATCGGCAAAAATCTTATATTATTTTTGACGTGAAAAGCGTCCGGGTGACCTCAACAGATAATTTTTGTTATTAACATGAGTGGTGCACAGTGCACCACTATGGGTAAAAAAATTAAAACGAGAATGCTTCATTAATCGGATTAAATTCGAATTTACATTTAATGTGCAACGGAAATTAATCTGATCTTCCTCAATTTTCTTAACAAGGTTTTGTAGATGTACAATTCAGTGGCTGCATATTTATGCCTGTTTTAAGACTGGCAAATGGACTAACTATTTTACACTGTTTTTATCTCCTCAATTTGCTGCGAGAGAAAGAAAATTGTCAACAAACATAGTAGTAATCTCCGTAATAGTATTATTACGGAAGAGTAGTTAAGTGAAATCCGAAGCGTCATGTATGTATGTATGTATGTAAATTCTTTATTGTACACAAAACACAGGTAAAAAAAAAACACATAATAATTTAGATAGGTACAAAGGCGAACTTATCCCTGTAAGGGATTTCTTCCAGTTAACCTTTGAGCAAATGAGTCAGCCACAGGAACCAAGAGATAGACAAACAAAAACGTGTACATTGGTGACAATAATTGAATAATACCAATTTATAATGTATACCTACTATAAATCCATCATAGTGGACACATTACTGCGATCGCCAATCCGCTTGCCCAGCGTGGCGATTGTGGGCATTTGCCTCCTAATGTGTTTATACGCTTAATAGGAGAGGCTTACGTTCAACAGTAGACTATCGTAGGCTAATGATGATGATGATGATGAAGTGAAATCCGTACCGGGTTTTGAAGATAAATGTTAAAAAAGTGTAATTCACGGTAATATCCGGTTCGAAGGGCCAAAGATGTTCGCGATATGTCTATGTAAATATTAAAGAATAAATATGTGTTTACTGGTTCATGGATTTTATTAGCGTGATTTGCATATTTTTCCATTTTACAAGACACCTCTGTTCGTTGTCAGATTTAAATACATAAAAAAAGAGACATTTTATTTACAGCCAATTAAAAGTATGAATAGGTTTCATACATTTCATTTATTACAATTGTTCCTTTTACATCCATGGTGTCTGATTTAGATATTGATTTGTACATTTTCTCTTTTAGGGTGGAGTGAGGTTCGTAAAAACCTGTACGAAATTGGTTTCTTATCTACAAATGCACTTACCCAAAAATGATAATCGTTTTCCCATACACGGGTCCATTTCGAAGCATACGAGGGCTTAAATATTAATTATAATAGTGTAATTGTGTCGACAATCCCCGTTGACATAGAGTGGCCTTAGTGCGAACAGCCAAACTCTAAACTCAGTTGTTATTAGACTGTCCCCGCCAGCCGTAAACACAGTTTATGCGTACTGACAGTACGTCCACTATTACTTACCTACTACGAACAAATAAAACATGAAAGCCGCACGCCATAGTAGATTGCCTTTCAAAAACGGTCCTGAATTTTAGTTGACAAATCTCACCCCTTCTTTAATGCATCACGGCAATGAATTTCAATGTCAACCTATAAAAACGTAAACCGCCATTTAAAAATAGTTGTGATTGGTCCATCAAACTTTTGATTGGCTATATTCTATAACCATTTGTCAAAGATGTTGCGCCGAAATATGCGCGGTGTTAAGAAAAGCGCTACGTCCTGCCCATCTTGGCACAATAGGGATGATGACTGGCAAGTCAAATCAGCATCTTTTTTCGAACTGTCAAAACGATCACCACTATGGAATATTATATGATATACTCAAAAGTGACGTCACGTTTGAGTACTACCAAATGACCTACTCTTTTAAGTTATTTTCAATTTATTAAATAGAAGTTCTGTACAAAAATGACTGCAATCTACATCTTAGTAATAATTTCTTCGTGTATTATGTCGTGAATAAAGTTAAATAATTTATTTGAACTACAGTCATCATCGCTATTGAACAATTGATTTTGGGGGCATTTTTGAGCTGGCGTTAGACGTCCATGTTATATTGGTCGCAGCTTACCTACATATACAGTGTTTCGTTGTTTTCGATCTCGATCGTCGATCATATTTTGATGACAGAAGGGAAATTGGAGATTAGGTATTTCGAATAAACTTAAGTTAAATCCTGACGAGGCCACAAGTCCCATAAAGGCCACCGAATACCGTGGGCGTTACAGCGCATGTAAATGTCATATTAGATGGCACACCGCTTGCGTGGCGTGAACGTGCGCGTGACCCGCATTACGGTGTTCCATCTACTATGACATTTCATGCGCTACAACTCGCATGCTACGCGTACGTGCACGTACTGCATACGCATTGTGTGGTTCGGTCTTAAATCCTGCTTTTCGTTGAAATATGAGTGATGGTCAGACATAGTCACGGTAGCAATATTAAGGTGCATGCAGACCAAAAGAGCATTCGCTGTTCTATCCCACACTCTACGAAATCAACGAATCACGTTTCGTGTAACGATCGCATTTCGTAGAGTAGGGGTATAGAACAGCGAATGCTCTTTTGGTATGCATGCACCTTTAAACGTCAATTAATTAACTAGAGATCCTTTCGATATCAAATTCATCTGAGAAATGACATTTCATGTTAGCTGATAAGTTCATCGACGAAAAAGTCGAAAATAACAATGTATTTTTTTGTTTTGATAACATTCTAATAAAAATCAACTTTAACAACTAACTATGTTTCATATTCAATCGATTTCCATCCAAAGTGCAACGAATAATCCGCGACTGCCTTTACAACTAAACCTAATTTATGAAATAATAGTACATTACTATAGAGGCCGGGACGAAAGAGGTTGCCGGCCGAAAAAATGTAGACTAGGACTAGGATAGGTCTGAGGCCGGCAACCCCATATTTTTGGCCGAGATATGTATAGAGCTTATAGGGATAGGGATTATAATGTAATATCGTATAGTAATTAATTTAAGTACATCATCCTGTTTACCACAAATCCTGTAAAGTATCCTGACGAAATGACCACCTGGTTCGCATTTGGCTCAGCCTATTTCATCGACCAAAACTACAATTTAATATCCCGTCAATCCAACTAATGAAACCTCTGTCATTGTCACCGCTATCCAGAACTTTACCACTTGACGTTTAATCTACTGAACCCTTCGCCCTTCGCTTCTGCTTATTAACTCCATCTTGATTTTTTACGCTATAGGAAGCTTAATTGGCTGTCTCGATAGTCAATTTGTTATCTGCTCGAGTGTCTGGATCTGTTTTGTTTCGTAATGACTTGTTAATCGGTAGGGATTCAAGAAAAAATATGTTTGTAGCATTGAAAATAAATAATATGAATCATTGTAAACTGTATACAGGTTAATTGTTTATCAGTATACTGTTTTCAAATTAATTGCCGACCCTTTAGAGTATGCATGAGTTCATGTGAACAACTTTCCTTATGGGACTCGTATCGAAAACTCGAAAAAAATAATCAGGTTTCATAAAAAGTTGATCAGCCTTGTTGTATGAAAAGGCGACTTTTTTTAAGGATTTCGATGAGAAAGTTGTTCGTTATCATGAACACGCATGCATACCCAAAGGTAAGTATAGGTGACTATTTGGAAACACTAAAATAAATAAGAAAGAAAGAAAGAAACACGACGTCTTACACAAATCGACGTATTACGTTGTACGTATTAGTCACACTAGAATATACATATAGACACAAATGACAACTATTCTGAAATAAAGTGACTTAAGATATAGAAATTCATCGGCGTTTCGAAGGGCACTTGTCAATGAAATTTCAGGATTTTTTTAATGTATGGCGCTTGATTTCCCATGTCTTACATGTTCGTAGATATAATGATGTAGGTACTCGTATTTTTATAATTTTATGTCTTCTGGCAAGTAATTGAGCACTTTCAACATAAAATGAATGCTGCTTAATAGTATGTCTACGACCTTGCAACACAAAGTACTACATGAAAGCAAAACAGGCAATTTAAGTGCCAAAAGCGAACTTTTTTGATGGGCAATGTACTGAGTTCTTACCATGAACAGACCACTTCAAGAAACGTTGCCGTTTGCGTAATTTACTTTCTGTTCATCTCACTCGTATTCGCGTTTTGGTGCAAGCGTGAGGGATAGAAATTATGTTTAAGGCTTGAGTGGCGAGCGCATATCAGCATCCCGCTCCAACTCATGGATTCGCTCGCCGCTGGTCGCCTTAGACCAATGTCGTGGCCGGGCCGTAAGGTATTCGAACGGCGTGCATTCAGGCATCTCGTTTACATTGGCAATTCTTTAACATGCACGCCACACTTCTTACCTATTCGAGATTTTTTTTTTCAAAGTTGTCCTCCAATTTTTTTGGATTTGACACTTTGAAAATGATTTCCATTCAGAATCGCAAGTTTTTTCTATATTGATAATAAGAGAATATCTTTGTCGTAAGATATTTTTTATTTTGTTACCATTTTTCACACATTTTGTACAGCGGTAACGGAAAGGAAAGCTCGAAAAATAAATGTAACTTTTGGGACAATATTTTTCTCCTATTAAGGTCGGAAGATCTCATAATTTTGTGTAGAAACCATATAAAATACCTATGTTACAAACACAAATTTACTCAGGGGGACAAATTTACTTAGGCCATACACTAAGCCTCACTAAGGCAACACATATACGTCCCTAACTATGCTAATTTCTATAACGGTGACTCACAACCGATGCGTATTTTATACGGGTATGAAAAGTAAATGAGAGAAGGGTTTTAATATCGTATTCGATACGAGATGAGACTAATGGTAAGGACGCTGAAAGCAAAATATGCCAGTCACGTCCTAAAGAGCCATTTGTGGGGTTAAATTTGGAAAGTGATTTCTTTAGTATTGGCCAGTCATGGTGTAAATTATACTAAGAGGGTTCGTTATGCTACTTTTATAATAGGTCGTATTATAAATCATAATAACACGGTGAACTTTATAATAGTATAATACCTTATTTTTTTAGTGTATCTATAAGTGATATAACTAGTTTAATAGATAAATGGATGGAATATTTTTTCTTTTCTATTGGACAATACAAATTGCCAGTTGTTAAAGAATTTTATTGTGCAGTTAAGCTATTCAAATCGGTCAGTATGAGAAAGTCTGAAACTATAAGACATACAAAGATCTGTTTTTAGGAACCATGTCAACTTTTTTTCTTGACATTTACACAAGGAACACCTAGTAAAATAAATTTAAGTACGTGAAAACAATGAATTCCATTCATTTTAGACAACATGTTTCTTAGAGACATTTACTGCTTAAGATCTACAGAAACGATATCTGAATAGTTTATTTTTTCAAAACAACCGTGTTCGATTCCCTAGCTGGGTAGTGTTTTTTTTCAAATGTATGATGCCGTTTTTCTTTTTATCAAAATCGGTGACATGGTTTCTAAGAACAAATCTTCGTATGTCTTATAGTTTCAAACTTTCCCATACTGGCCGATTTGAATGGGCCATCCTGTATATTTTTACTGCCGTCATGTAAGCATACAAGTAGCAGACAGACAGAATAGCTTTCACATTTATAATATTAATAAGTACCTAGGGATTCAAATGAAATTGCGAGGTTATAGAAATGAAATTTCAAGAAGCGAATTGTAAACTAAATATGCAAAGCTAAATAATTCCCTAAATGCTAATTTTATCCTGTTTCTAATTCTACAAATACCAATGACTATTCTGACAGACTCAGCATCATGAAATATTCCTTATTAAATTGCAATAATGTTCTATTCTTACCACACCCATATCGGGAATCGAACCCGGGACCTCCAGCTTTACACACATCACACACACATCATCAGCAGCATGATAGTCCACTGCTGGACGTAGGCCTCTCCTATTAACTATGCGTATAGACGCATTAGGAGGTAAATGCCAATAATCGCCACGCTGGGCAAGCGGATTGGCGATCGCAGTAATGTGTCCACTATGATGACGCTGCTGCCCATCATCAATCGTTATCAAAAAAAATGGTCAGTGACACTTCAATCCTTTAGTCGACTCTTACGACACCCGCAGGAGGAGTTGGGGTGGTGACAAATGTATTCTTACTGCCGTCACCACACGGCTCAATGAAAATTATTGTAAAGTTAGACGCTACTTTGACGCTACGCCATGGCGTCGCATAGTTTGAGAACTGACACGCTCCTAGTGCATTTATGAAATGGAAGTCTACGGTAGCCTTTAAGGCCACGTCACGCAAGCGGTTTGTCACCTATTGCGACATTTTATACGAAACAATGCGCACGCAACGTACACGCAATCGTGCTGCGTTCGCTTCCGATGTGGCTCGACCTGTACTAAACTATGATAGTGTACTCTTACTGCGGGCTGGATGGTTAGGTACCTAATCTATCGCTCATACATACAAATGTTGATTTGCATCGGATATTAAAATATGTAGATGGAAATACTTCAGAGAATTCAATTTAAAACAGAAAGCTCTATAATCAAACAGAAATGTTTTCCTTTGGATTGTTCAAATTGAAAACTTAGCATTCGTTGAAGTAGTCGGCTTCTTGAAACTTAAAATACTACTTATGTAAAAATGAAAAGAAAAGCTGAAGCAAGTATTTCTCGAGCTCCGCCATTAAAATGCAATATTTTGTTCAAGCATTACAATGCAACTTCGAAAAGCAACGCCTGATTCCATTTTATTCATCATGTTTCTGCCGTTTTATTCCACATTTTGTAACGGCTTGGAGAGGTAGATATCGGAGAAATGTATTAGGTTATCATATCATCGAGTAAACTAGGCGATCAATAAAACTTCCTTAACAGCGGCCCTACCGCGAAAAACGAAATTCTTAAATTTCGGGGATTTGTCTCTCTCACTATAATAACGCCTTCGTTTGAGTTTACGAATTTCGATTTATGCGGTAGTAGGACAGGCCCACGAACATCGAAGTTCGTAAATTTCGGGGATTTGTCTTTGTCACTCCAACGGAGGCGTCATGAGAGTGACAGAAAATTCCCGATATTTGCGGATTTTGTACTTTGCAGTAGTAGCACGATTTTTTTATTTCAAAAGTTCATTTTGGTGCATTCAATTGTCAATGCGGAATTGCGGAATTGGTGACCACCAATTGAGAATACAATAAAAGCGAACTTTTCTTCCCAATATTTTATATTCATGTTGACCACTAGTTATCTACAGTCAAAACTCATAAATAGCCCCATAATAGATTTGAACATTGGACCGATTTTTTTTACATATATCGCGTGTATAAATATCTTCTTATATTTGCTAAACCTACTTATTTATTAGCTTCTTAGACGCGTAGGCGTACACCCCACACTGTTTGACAACAATAATCAAAGCTGGATTACTATAGTAAATATAGGTATAAATGCCATTACTAATTCATAAACAACAATTCCCTGGATAAATATTCGTCACAACAATATTTTCCTAAACTGACAAAAATATTTTCCAGCCAATAAAACGTATTCGATTCCATTCTTTTACAGCAAAAACTGTATTTTGATTTCCCAATGGGTATCTGTAGGGACCCTTACCACTAGTACCTACTACTTACAATAGAGACAATACGTTACTATATCCAATAATTTACTAAGTACATCTTACACACGACCTAGTCCAACGGTAAGCTCAATTAATGCTTGTGATGTGGGTGCCAGAGGGCCTAGTGTAGGTAATAACTTAGAAAAAACGTCTCGATCGCGTTTACGTTTTCATCGTCATTTGGATGAAATGGCATAACAGCGTATATATAAGATTGCAGAATGGAATCAGAATGGAATAGGCTTACTGGACCTTACCAAATATCACTGTGGGCGGGGGGAGTCGAAAACTAACCCAAAAAATCTCTCGTGATTTGTGCACTAGCCCAATCTCATAGTAAGGGTATTGTTTGCGTTCACTTTGCAAACTATGGACTGAAGGAAATAGCAATTGAATTTATTTAATATTCAATGTGTCTTTATTGACTGATTACTGATTACAGGTACAACAACATACTTGGGAATGGTAAAACGAATCCTGAGCATAGCGGCAATTTTAAGGCACGAGACGCAAAACAACGTTACAAGCAAAACACAAAAATTTTCACCACACTAATATCACTAATGTTTGATAAATATTCGTTCTAAGACATTAAAAATCGTATACAAACCAATGCTGTTTTATATTTTATAGTTCATAATCATCCTTTAATAGTCCATCCACTATATCAGTCATAATTATTTTCCACGGTATAATAATAATTATTAAATTTAATGTACCTATGTATACATATCTGGGTGTCCATTGCAAAATAAATGCTTATATTTATATCTTCACATTGCCTAACAATAGCCAATTAAGCTCAAAATTACTTGAAGAAGTAAACTTAAACCCAGAGTTAATTAAATCAAATATGACTGATCTAAATATGGAACATTGTAATTAATTCTATTGTAACATTTAAAGTTTGAAAACAAATGTCCGTCTATCACCTATCTACGAACAAGAACACTTTTATAAATGCCAAGTGAAATTGAACTTTATGTCAATGGCGTAAAGACTTTAAAAGTATATTAAACTTTACCTGTATTGCTTGTGATTTATTCAAAACTGTCCGTATCAGAGAGTCATCACGAAACTTCATATCTTTGACTTGTTTGTTTCAGCAAAACTCGTTCGAACCCCGGCTGCCATACAAATTGTAATGAACAATTACACTTAAGCGCGCGGTTGTTTTATGCGTCAATAGTGTTCATAAACATTTAAATTTTGCCTATATCTGTGGTGAGAAGTACAAAATCTTGAAATTGTCACACTGTGTTACGGGAATTAAGAGTTATGAAACTAGTATACTTTTGATTTTCTTACAATAATCGATTATACCAAGACGAAAAATAAAATGTAGCCTGAATAATATAATTTACACTACAAATAGTTTGTCCTTCTCTTAGCAAAATTGCTCTGTTAACTAGATTCGGATTTTTATTAAATTCACCACTTAATCAGTAATCATATTTTGGGGACATGCGTGGACTAAAACTTAAAGTATTACCCCCTTATTCATAAACGTCTACTAACTTAGCAAGCCACTAAGTATTATTTGTCCCTTTCGGTCACTAGGCCTACACACAATCCTTACAATAAGCCATTGGGACCACAGTTATGTAGAAACCGACCAATTTCGATTTTTTGACAATGCAGAAAGCGACCAAACGCAATGAGTTAGGGCTTAAGTCTGATAGACAATAAATAGGTAATAGGACCATGAACCCTGTAAAGTGTTCGAAACGTCGGGATGAAGTTAAAATTAGTTAATATACTAGTTTACCCGTTTTCATAGTTTTATTTCGTGTGTAATCCTCGCGGTAACCGAAGAAAATATTAAATAGGTAATAGTTGATGGCTTTCTGCAAAACTATGGATTTGGATATCGTGAGTGTTGTTTGCAGGCCTAGTGACACTGACAACCCTGTGAATAATCAGGACCAAGTGTGAATAATCAAAATCAAAACTCGCGCAGCTAGAAGGTCTTGATACTTTTTCTCGCCAGTCTGCCTGCGACCACGGGTGTAACGACACGATAAAATTAAACGTGGGTAATGATTTTTCAATCCCCGTTTAACAGTATCTGTCGAATAAATGGTAGCTTTGTCCTTTTTTGACTGATGACCTGAGATAAAGATGGTAATCATTTTAAATAGCGGATACTTTTAACTGAGGAACGAAAAATCAGCCCTAAGACACGTTTGTTGTTAAAATATGAGTTATCTCTAAGGTATTCCTTAATTTAGGTAGGTATTATATTTAAAAATGCATTAATTTGTGTTTTAAATATTTGAATCATGGTTTGTAAATAACTGTACTTATATTTATGAAATCCATTGAATATGCTGATTTAGGTACGTGTGAAAGGGATCAGACTATATCATTTTCATATTTTATTTAGGTCGGGTTAATCTGGTATTGGGTCGCGAATTTGATGGATGAGAATTCGGAAAGAGGGAAACGGTATTTATTACAAAAGTATATTTTTACTTCTAAAATGTGTGGGTACTATGGCTTATTAATACTAATATATAGAATAATATTGTAGAATATTATTTCAAAATGACTGCGACTATAATTATAATATTATATGAGTACGCTATTATTACTCATATCTATAGTTAGTATTATTCACGTACAATCAAATTTTTAGTACGCGTGGTAGCTATCTTAATACAAGTTACCTGGAGTGTCCAACTTCTACGAATATAGGACACTCAAGAAATGAATACCTACTTGGTAAACTCCTTGCCCGCGGACACTATTAATTCACCTAAAATCGGTTTTTAAAAAACAACAAAAAGCATTTCTTTCGACGTGCTTAACATAGCTCATCAGACTTTAATACATACTTAATCCGCCGAAGTAATACCTACAAATAACTGTACGGAAAAAATATATATATATTATGTATTTGTATATCTATTATTTAATAATAATAGGTTGAGATTGAAGTGCCTGTCAAACTTTTGTGTAGCTGTGTATATGTAATAATTTAATTATTTGTATCCTTATTATGTATAAATAAATAACAATCACTCTATTATACATGTTAAATCATGGTAACTCTACTTCATAATAGAAGCTATTAATAAATGATTAATAAGTACGATATATCTGAAATGCCTGATTTGCACAAATTTTAATTCGAAATTAAAATACCTATCATGTTATTACATCTATCATTAGGACCTAAATTTACCTAATAAGAGTAATAAGTTTAGTTTAAGAAAAAAACATATTTTTCCTAACTAGTGCGGAAAAGTTACCTTTGCTCACGCTTAGTGTGCGTAAATATCTCTTTTTAAGGCAATTATTATGAAAAAAGTCGTTCGATACACGTGTAAAAACTTCTTTTTTACTCGGGTGATTGTCACCCTCGTTTCACTCGGGCTCCAACTTTCACCCTCGTCGAACAAAAATTTTTTTTCCACTTGCATCGAAATGTACTATTTTAAGCAATTACAATAGAATTGTTACTATCAAAATAAACCTTGTATAGTATAATTGATTGTTCTTTTAATATCCACAATTTAGCAATTAAAATCAGTTACTCAAAATATGTTTCTATTAACATTATATCCAAGTTGTGTGAGCCAGCAGTATCGAGAGGTTTCATTCCGTGACTTATCTGGAAGCGATTCGAGGCAGGAAATTATAGCGAACGTCGCTGCGAACGGTTTAATTACTTTTCAATATTGCTGTACGGTCGGCGACAAGTATCCAATGGCGGGACCGGCTCTAAATGTCGCCGGTTGTACGCTGGGATCCGCGAGGAATGTAAGGGATTCAGGAATGACGTGAATGGATTTAATTAAGCGTGTGGATATCATTGTGAGACTCGTTTTGTCAACCTGTACTTCAACATTTTGATGTTAAGGTTCATCAACAATTTGTCAGGAGATTTTATTGTATTTTTTGCGTTCCTTTTCCTGGATACGAATACCCTGAGAGACATTTTAAAACGTGATCTTGCTAAAATTATGTAGTATGGCAAACCAGGTAGTAACAGCAGAAACAAAAAACGATATTATGCATATCTTTTTTTCAGTTAAGAACTTAGTGTAAGAAAGAGTTCTTTATTCTTTAATTCAACAACAACCATGTAAAAAACAGCTTACGCCAAGACATTACATGTGGAATTATCTATAAGTCAACATAATTCTAGTAGTTATAACATTTTATGTCAAAATAATAAAAAGGAAAAATTATAGGATACAGTAGTAGGTATTAAGGTAATGGTTAATTTTTCGTCTAAGTCAGAAAAAATGTCGGCATTTTGAATCGTAGCTAAAAAGTTATTAATTAGTTCTATAGCTCTGTGGGTGGGTGCGTTGGAAGTTTGATGGGCGCGGATGTGATATGGAATAGTAAGGAGGTCTCTAGTTATGTCTATGGCTCAAGTAAGTAAAACCCTAGCCAAACTACATTAAAGTGATATTGGCGCCATTGAAAAAGAAAAAATCTTATTCGAAAATCCGATTAAGACGTCTTTTAGTTACAAGTATCTAGCTCGTTGCTTAGTCACTTAAACATAGATTTTCCACTCTTTTATAAATCCCAAGAAATCTTCAAAGAATGAAACAAAAGCCTGCATTAGAGGGTCGGGCCCCAAGGGAAACGTAAGGGTATTTAGTAATGCGAACTAATGTTGAGATCCTTTTAAAGGTCCAAGTAAATAAGCCTTCAATCAGATGACTTAAACGAACGGCTGTATCTAAAAGTATTTGAAAAGCAGCTAATAGGTAAGCATCTAAAAAAGGAGCTGCTGTTATTCATCATCATCATCATCATTAGCCTATGATAGTCCACTGCTGGACGTAGGCCTCTCCTATTAACTATGCGTATAGACGCAGTACCTAGGAAGGAGGTAAATGCCCATAATCGCCACGCTGGGCAAACGGATTGACGTTATTACACAGCTGCGGTTATTACACATAAGAAACTCGATTTGCATCACATCATGATGATCAGCCTATTAAAGTCCACTGCTGGACATAGGCCTCTTCTATTTTATTCGCAGTGTGGTGACGGCAGTAAGGATACACATCTGTCACCGCCCCAGCTCTTTCCGTGAGTGTCATAAAAGTCGACTAAGAGATTAAATTGTCACTAACCATTCCATGATAAGAGATTGATGATGAGCAGCAGCGTCATCATAGTGGACACATTACTGAGGTCACCAATCCGCTTGCCTAGCGTAGCTATTATCAGCATTTACCTCCTAAAGGTTCGTTCAAACTAAAAGAGCATTCGCTGCTCTAACCTCCCACTCTACGAAATTCGATCGGTAAGCAAAACGTGATTGGTTGATGGTTTCGCAACTATGTAAAAACATTAAATACTTAAATGTGTCTCTACCTCCTTGTCGGGTTATCATTATTGGCCGGCAAGAAGAAAAGAAAATTATATGTCATTCATCGACCGAAAAACTCTAATGTCACAAATTTAATGAAGAGAAGCACATGCATGTAAAATATAAATAGAAATCTAAACTACTTCAAGAAACCTATAATAAGTGCCGCTACCGTCTAGCTACAATGTTCACTCGATAAGGAAAAAAGGAACCAGTACATAATTATAATTGGTAAGTTGCACCCCCATTTTTGGCCACAACGAGCCGGATTTTTCCAAATTTATTAATTTATTTAATACATTATTCAACCTTGTTGCTCACTGAATTAGCGGTTCAAAATTATTTCGGTTTATTTAGGTTTCGTATTTCTTAACAAATGTTCCGTCTTTATTTCAAATATTAATGTATGGTCAGTTTTCTAAGCTATTGATTATTGTCTGTTATTAATATTTACGTAGCCTGTGGGATTATTCATCGCGCTACCTTTTGCACAAATGCAAATAATTTATAATTGTCATTTTGTGTCATATTTTTTCACGGGACATTTTTGCATGTCATGTTGCTTATAATTCAGTGTATTTAAGTTAAAAATACATTGAACTGAACTGAACAGGTATGGGTAAGCTATTCCTAAAAGCCTCAGTTTTTCTTCAACTGTAATTAACGTTGATTCTTTATTTTGTGACTTAGTAGTAACATATCTTGTATTAAGGTATTATACAGGATACACGTTCTTCGACTTGCATTAAGTTACCATCCAAGTTGAACGTAATTTATAGTAATTGTGCAAATTAGGCATTTTTATTTTTACATTTTTTCGAGCTGTCATTATAACAGCGAACCATGGCAACGCCTAGTACTAAGTCTGAGGCGAGACTCAAACTCGCGGAAGCTAAACGTGCTCAATGTTTCATGCGCCTCCAAGGCATTTATGAGATGATCCCAAAGCTTAATAGCGACAAGAAGATTTTCACGCAGTTCATCGCGCAAGCTCGATTGGTCGACCAACTGAGGAAAGAATTTATTGAGCTGATGGATGACGTCAATCTTCTGAACTTGGAATTGAACCCAGAGTACACCGTGAACTATAGTGCAATGAGCGCATTTGAAGATATCTACTGCGTAATCAAATGTCAAATTTCAAAAATTGACGCACCTGCTTCGAGCTTCTCGACACCCCGGGAGTCAAGTCACTCATGTCACGACGACTCTATTAAAATTCCACGGATCGATCTGCCTTCATTTGATGGAGATATTCAAAACTTTCCATTCTTTTATGAAACATTTAAGCGTGTTATACATGAGAATAAAAAACTTACAGATTCTGAGCGTGTTCATTATTTATTTAGTCATCTGACAGGAAAGGCAAAGTCTATCTGTGCGGGAGTTATACCTGCCGCAGAAAACTACAACACAGTTTGGGAAGCTTTAATCACGAAATATGATGATAAACGCGCATTAGGTACGTCATATTTAAACCAGCTGTTTTCGATGAAGCCTGTCAATGTCAACGGTCCTTCGGCATCTAATTTAGAAAAAACAATTGATTCTTTTGCTGCTACTATTTCAGCAATAAGGCAACTGAAGCTCGAGAACTTGAGTGATTTTATTTTCATTCATCTGGGTCTTACGTTATTAGATTCAGATACAACAAAGAATTTCGAGATGTCGATTTGAAATTCTTCTAAAATGCCTACATATGACGAATTCATTTGCTTCGTTAGGGAACAAGTGAAGATTTTATATCGCACATCGCAACGAGCGCCACCCAAGGTTGAAAGCTCCGCTGCCAGCAATAGCAATCCGCGGGCTCCTCTTCCTCGCACGCCTCAAGCGTATGTCAGCACGCACGGGAATGACAACGAGTATCCATGTGCTATGTGCAAGAGTAATGATCACTCGCAACTTTATAGTTGTAACAAGTTTATAAAACTGACGCCTAACGAAAAATTTAATTTCGTTAAGGAAGTTCACGCGTGCACAAATTGCTTGAACACGCAGCATACCTCATCTAAATGCTCTTCAAAGAAAACTTGTCGTAAATGTAAAGGTAAACATCATACTACTTTACATTTTGATACCTCGAAATCTACTGCGAATACAAACGACTCCAAGTCCTCACATAAGAATGATTGTGAAGATACCACAAAATCATCTGTAAAGGACAACGAACCAACTGTATGTACATTATCGTCATCGGGCCTGAGTGAATCTCCCATAACGGAAATACTCGGCACTGCTAAGGTACTCGCTAGTGGACGTAACGGCAAGGACAAGGTTTTGAGATGTCTGATTGATCCGGGCTCACAGAAACATTATGTTACACTGCAGTGCTGCAAGAACTTAGGTCTCTCGGTACGTAGCAGCCCTGTGACTTCAGTAAGCGGATTGTGTGGAACGAAAATCAAGAAACCCATCCGAGGAGCTGTAAGCTTAACTTTTAGGTCAAGATATGATCCTAAATATCAATATACTATCGATGCGCTAGTTTTAGATGAAATTACGCCCGATTTACCCACCTGTCATATTGATTTATCGGCTCTATCGTCTTCTGATCTGCTTGATAATTTACATCTAGCAGATGACACCTGGGCTACCCCAGGCGAAATAGATGTGCTTCTTGGTGTTAAATTATTCGCTAAATTATTCATGACAGAGGTAATGGTAAACGAGCCTGGTCTGCCTGATGCTTTGAAAACTACGTTGGGTTATGTCATACTAGGTGATGCTCCTGCAGTCGACGCTTCCTATTCGGCTGCTGGGTATTTTACTTCTGTCGATGTAGGAAATTTGATGCAAAAATTTTGGGAAATTGAAGATTTAGATGGAGGAGTGATTCATAGTCCAGAAGACAGAAATGCTGAAGAGATGTTCAAAAATACTGTCAATCGCTTAGAAGATGGGCGGTATGAAGTAGCACTTCCATTTAAATTGGACCCAAGCAATTTAGGCGATTCCTACAAGATGGCTGAACGCAGGTTTTTATCGCTGGAAAGAAAATTTCGCTTGCAACCTGAATTGAAAACAGCTTACGATGAAGTGATTCGTGAACATATTGATAAAAGTTACTTATCTGAGGTTCCGAACGATAAGTCAAATGATGCTTATCATATACCTTCTCATGCAATTGTCCGTAATGACAGGACTACTACAAAGGTTAGAGTAGTTCTAGATGCTAGTGCGCAGACCACAAGCGGTTTATCATTAAATGATATTCTGCACGCAGGACCAAGTCTTCAAGCCGATTTGTTCTGCATTTTACTCAACCTACGATTGTTTTCCGTAGCTATCACGTCTGATGGACGTCAAATGTATCTGTGTATTGACGTACGGGGGGAGGATCGTCCTTATCAGCGTATACTTTATAGGTTTAGCCCTGAGGAAAGTATTAGAGTGTTTCAGTATAATAGGGTAGCTTTCGGTCTACGCAGCAGTCCTTTTCTAGCACTGCGAACTGTCAAACAGTTAGTAGCCGACGAAGGTGATAAATACCCACTTGCAAAAAATATTGCATCTCGTGATATTTATATGGATGATGTAGCCAGTTCAGTTATTGACGAAGAGCAGGCTGTGCTTGCGACTAAACAACTGCTGGAATTGTTCTTGAAAGGCGGTTTCCAGCTAGCTAAGTGGTCTTCAAATTCTGCAGCTGTTCTAAAGGAAATACCGGAAGAACTACATCTGTCCCAAAGTGTCACCTTCGATGATGATACAACATTGAAGATATTAGGTCTTCGTTGGTATCCTGGTGAAGACGTATTTAGGTTCCAGGTTAGCCCTGACGATCGACCGTGTAATAAAAGAAACATTCTGTCGTCAGTAGCTCGACTATTCGATGTTCTGGGCCTGGTTGCCCCTGTTATCGTATTCGCCAAGCTTCTTATAAAGGAGTTATGGTTGTTGAAAATGGACTGGAACGAATCGCCGCCTGATCATATCGTGCGTCAGTGGCAACAGTTCCAAAGTGAACTACCGCTACTTTCAAACATGAGTATCCCACGACATATTGGTGTTATTGAAAATTGCTCATTAACTATCGTCGGTTTTGCGGATGCAAGTGAAAAGGCGTACGGTGGAGTAGTTTACGCTTACGTAACCATTCCTAATGATGACCGAGGTCTCATTAATTTAATTTGTGCCAAGTCAAAGGTAGCGCCTGTAAAGGTTGTCAGCCTAGCAAGGTTGGAATTATGCGCAGCATTGCTATTGTCGCAGCTCGTGAAAGGGGTTATTGATACCTACTCATCGAGATACCCAATTGACTCTGTATTGGCATTTTCGGATTCAACAGTAACACTTTGTTGGATTCATTCGTCGCCCCATCTATGGCAAACCTTCGTAGCCAATCGAGTTACCAAGATCCAAGAGAACTTGTCAAGTGATCACTTTCATCACATCAAAGGAACAGAAAATCCTAGCGACTGCTTGTCTAGAGGCTTAACTCCAGCTCAACTGGTGAACCATCCACTATGGCTATCGGGCCCTCCATGGATGAAGCTTTCAAAGACTGAATGGCCGATTCAAGCATTTGTACCGGACGAAGTTATCGCTCCTGAAGAAAAAACGGTTTCTTTATTTACATTTGACAATTCGAAAGACAACATAATTTACGACTTGTCGAAACGGTTCTCGTCATGGACACGGTATGTACGCACAGTTGTATATGTGTTGAAATTTATAAAAAAATTGCCTTTAGGTCCTATTAATGCTGATGACATAATAGCAGCCGAATTAGAGATTGTACGAGCTCTGCAAATGGTTTATTTCGGTCAACATATTTCAGACATGAACCTAAAGAAAGGTTTTACAAAGAGTTTAGCAAATCTGAAGCCATTTATTGATGATGGCATCCTTCGCGTTGGAGGACGTCTGAGTAATTCCAGTGAAGATTACGATTATAAGCACCCCGTGTTATTGCCACGTCGTGATCATATCATTAATCTGCTGATCGATCTTTATCATCGACGCAATTTACATGCAGGACCTGAAACTCTTATATCTATTCTTCGACATCGATTCTGGATCATATCCGCTAGATGTATTATTCGGCATCGGATTCACTTATGCAATTACTGCTTCCGGATTAAGCCAAAAGCTAACTACCCAATGATGGCAGATTTACCAGCATGTAGGGTAAATCAAGTTGAAAAGGCTTTTATTCATACTGGGTGTGATTACGCTGGCCCATGGTATTGTACCCCTGTTCGACGAAGAGGAGCAAAGAGTCAAAAGGTGTATTTGTGCTTATTCACATGTCTCACAACGAGAGCAATTCATTTGGAACTTGCTACCGATTTAAGTACGGCAAGTTTTATGTCAGCATTTAAGCGGTTTTTATCCAGACGTGGTCCTGTAAAATATATGTACAGTGATAATGGAACTAACTTTCAGGGAGCCCATACGTATTTGAAGGAGCTTCATGACTTCCTAGCTAATGAATATCGTGATGCTTGGGAGAATGAACTATCCGCCAATCAAATAATTTGGCGATTTATCCCTCCTAGTGCTCCCCATTTTGGAGGATGCTGGGAAAGTAATGTCAAATGTGTCAAGTCTCATTTGTTTCGTACAATAGGTAAACAAATATTGTCATTTGAGGAATTAATGACAGTTTTAAGTCAAATTGAGGCTTTATTAAACTCGCGACCTTTATCCGTTCTAAGCTCTGATCCAGCTGAACCTTCTGCATTGACTCCAGCTCATTTTCTTAATGTTACTCCATTAACATATCTTCCAGCTGCGTCTGTTGCAGAGGTAACATCTGATCATCTTTTGCAAAGATATCAATTATTAGATCGTTTGACTCAATCGTTTTGGAAGAGGTGGCGCGATGAATACTTGCACACGTTGCAAACTAGGCAAAAATGGAATACTCCTTCTCAACCTGTTAAGGAAGGAACAGTTGTAGTCATCCTTCAAGAGAACGTTATGCCTCTACATTGGCCGTTAGGTCTTATAACGGGACTAATTGCAGGCAAAGATGGTATTGCTAGAGTTGCTTCAGTTAAAACAAAATCTGGCATACTTAAACGACCTTTAGTCAAATTATGTCCTTTGCCTTCGCAATGATATATTATTAGTTTTGTCTTATGTTATATAGGCCTAAATATAGTTATGTTATTTTAGTTTTCTCTGAGCAATAAGAATGCTATTTTGTGATAAATAATTTATTTGTGTTAACTATTTCGAAAGCTATTTCTTTCAAGGCCGGGGGAATGGTTTCGCAACTATGTAAAAACATTAAATACTTAAATGTGTCTCTACCTCCTTGTCGGGTTATCATTATTGGCCGGCAAGAAGAAAAGAAAATTATATGTCATTCATCGACCGAAAAACTCTAATGTCACAAATTTAATGAAGAGAAGCACATGCATGTAAAATATAAATAGAAATCTAAACTACTTCAAGAAACCTATAATAAGTGCCGCTACCGTCTAGCTACAATGTTCACTCGATAAGGAAAAAAGGAACCAGTACATAATTATAATTGGTAAGTTGCACCCCCAGTTGATTTCGTAGAACGGGCGCTAGAACAGCGAATGCTCTTTTGGTTTAAACGCACCTTAATGCGTCCAGCTGTGGACTGACATAGGCTAATGATGTGGACACATTAAGAGGTAACCTTAATTATACACGATGTTTTCAAATTAGCTACCTGTACCTTAGGGTATGCATGTATTCATGATAACGAACAAGTTTCCTTATGAGAGTGATATCGTAATCTCGAAAATAACTACCCATACATAAGATATCGGTAACTAATTTGAAAACATGTTATATGAAAAAAAAAAAAAAAACTGTACCTACTCCCATTCTAAGCTGGTGTGAGAAAGTGAACTTCGAAATACGCACGAGAATTTATCTTTGACATTCTAACTAGAAATAGAAATAGAAACAACTTTATTCGCAACATACACATACACAAAAAACCACAATATACAGGGTGTTTGTTATGTCATTAGCCAAATTTGTATATGTCATTCGCGATCACCAGTACACAACATTTTTGAAAAAAAAGTTACACTTTTTTTTAGTTTTTTTTCCAGTTTTTTATCCGGCAAAAACATAATTTGTGGTCACTAGGCAAGTTTGTTTCAATCCGTGCGATTCGATGGCAGACAAAAGGGTAGCAGGTTTGAGTAGTCAAGTCTTAGCCAATCAGGAGTTCATCACAAGCACCGATCAGCCGACGTCACTAACCCCACCATCGGCACTAAACAATGAATAAAATGTCCTAACTACATGCACACACGATTGTTATTTGATTAAAACTGCCCAAGCGCATACCTACCTGTACAGTCGCCATCAGATATATAGTAGCGGTCGAGGTCCCCAAATAAATCGGAGCAACGTAAAATTTCAATAAATTCGTTACGTGAGAAAAGGACAATAATTAGAGGCATGTAATTCGTCACAAATTTAGGAGCAACCACTTTTCAATTAATTCGTAACGTATAATTAGGCAAAAATATCGGAACACAGATATAATCAGAAATATCTGAGCAGTCAGGGTGGTCGTAAATATCTCAACATTTATGGAAAATATACCTTAGTGTCATATACACATCGCTTTAAATTCTTTATGGTCAGCCACAAGTCTTGAATAGGTTGTCAATAATTTGAATTTAGAACAGAGTGGTTTGTTGTGACGTTCTTCGAAAAGAGTAGACATTTGTCATCGTGACAAATATATTTCTGTCTCTTTCGCAAATTGGACAGATATTATGCCTAAATTATTAAAATGAGTTATCTGGTTAACCGCTGTTTTGACGTATTGCCAAAATTGGCAAAGGTAGAACAAGGAGCAAACCTAAATTTCGTGAGAAGATGTCGGGTATTCGGTCAATTCGGTGGCGTAATAAATAGTTCGAGTAATAATTATATTGAAGTAGGTATTATTAAACAGCGATTACAATAGGATTTGAAAGTACTGTTGACACAACAGTGGATAAGTCAATCTAGAATATACTCATAGTCATACAGGGTGGCCAAATAAGATATATACATTTTATTTTTGAAATTTTATTCTATACATAACACAAAAAATATAAAGTATCACTGGTTAAATAAAATTATTTTGGGCCGGCAATTACACATGGAAAATAATCAGACAAATAACCACCTCCAGTAGCATCGCAGATGCCAACCGTTTTCATCGCATTTTTCATCACTTTTTCACACATTTCCGGCGTTATTTCAGTGATCGTGGTTCGAGTATTTTGTTTTAATTGCTAAAGGTTCGTTGGCCAATTAGAAAAGTCAAATCTTTTTAAATAACCCCACAGAAAAAAAATCAGGAAATCAGGCGATCTTGGGGGGCGGTTAATGTCACCTTTTTATTACACTTGCTGTCTAAGTGCGCCATTGCTTGCATGCATAGCGGGAGTAATAGAAAAGTGAAATTCCCTAGGGAGTAGTAGAAATGTCAGTACGTCATTTAATAATATTTTGTTTTAAAACTTATTTTTTTGAAAGAGAAATTCTGAAACTATAAGAAATACTAAGTAGTATTTGTTTTTAGGGACCATAATTATCTATCATCGATTTTGATAAAAAACTGCATTAATACATTAGAAAAAAACGTGTTGAATATGTGAAAACAATGTATTTTATTAACTTTAAACATCATGCTTCTTAGGGGATATGGTTCCTAAAAACAAATACTACTATTTACTGCTTAAGACCTGCACAATGGATATCCGAATACAAATAGTGCAGATAAGTTTATTTTTTCAAAACATCCTGATTCGATTCTCCTTCTGGGTAGTTTTTTTTCAAATATATTAATGCAGTTTTTCTGTTTATTAAAATCGATGACATGGTTCCTAAGAACATATTTTCGTATATCCGATAGTTTCAGACATTCCCATACTGACTGATTTTAATGAGCCACCCTGTATTTTAGTAAAGCAACAATAGCATAAACATATATATATATAATATTATATATGTATAATATCACTGTTACTGATGTCAAGCCTCCGCAGGGTACGTCCACCGCTTACTATCGGACGGTCCGTGTGCTTGTTTGCCACCAACATACAATTATCACTAATAATACATGTGCGAAAAGGAAATTCGTAACTCGTGTAGATTTAAAGCACTCCCTTCGGTCGTGCTTTAATTTATCTCCACTCGTTCCACTCCACTTAATTTTTTCCGCACTTGTATCTTAATTTACTATCTTACTTTCGGAAAGTCGTTACAATTGTCACAAGGATTTTCGTAAATTCTTGATATGAGGTTCGACCTATGTTGGAATTTCGCTACAATTGTCGTATTTTTGTGACAATATATAATTTTGCTTCGCTTAAAAGACGGTATTTATTGTTGAATAATACTAAAAGTTCTTGCAATATATTTGAAACACAAACGACCACACGGCCCGTCTGATGATAAGTGGTAACCGTAGCCCGTGGATGCCTGCAATGGGAGAAACAGTCAATTTACAATTCTCGGAATTGTCACCGTGGTAAAATAGGATCCGCAAATGACTTTTAGGTATTCTGTTCACCCTTTATTTCCTAGCTTTACGATTTTATTCAGGTACTTATCCCATATTAATATGATTACATCAATAAAAAATCAAAATTGAATTTATGCATTTTTCGATAATGATGCTTGAAAACTTATCTTTTATCTAGGAAACTCATTTACTCACCCACAACAGTGCCGTCAAAATCATCTTTGACATTGACAACTTAAAGTAGTAGTAGTGACAACATAGTAACAAATTAAAATAAACTTTGTGACGCAGACTTAAGGTGTATTTCCTATAAATGTTCCGATCTTTATGATCATCCTGGCTGCTTCGATATCTTTGAGTCATGTTCGTTCCGATATCTTTACCTACTTGTACGTTACGAATTTATTGAAAAGTGACTGCCCCTAAATTTATGACCAATTACACGCTCCCAAATCATTGCCCTTTTCTCACGTAACGAATTTATTGAAATTTACCGTTGCTCCGATTTATTTGGGGACCTCGACCGCTACCATATATCTGATGGCGACTGTACCTGCTCGTTGTCATCAACAATTCAATTTGCTTAGAGGGTGCATTAGAATCGATATCTGAGGTAAACCAGTACGCGTTTGTATGACTGAACATTTAAGTTACTCCGTTCTTGAGGTCAAATTATGCTGGCTCGGCTGATCGCAAGATGCCATGTGCCATTTGTACAGCACTCTGTAAACAAAGAAGGAGTGCGCTTGCGTGAACACGCTCGAGTCAAACTACCCTCAGATCGGCGCGCAACTCAAAATACCCTCATTATTAGTACTGTATGCGATAGACTGATAATGCTGTCTCGTGGGTTTTACCTGCAAGTTAAGCTCCACCTCCATTCCCCACCACGCGTAGGAAACTTGTTACGTATTGAATTGGTTACCTTATGCGGGTTAATTAAAGTTGCAAACTCAAACACCCTTTCCAATCTGATTTGGCAGTTATGAGCGCATACTAGGTGGGGCAGTACGCAAAGTAAGCACAGTTACCAAACATTCGTTAGATAATGGGATTTTTAAAAAAATCTATAACAAAAAGGATAATGAAAAATGGATTATTTTTGTTTTACCAAATATTTTTTTACGCCTTTACCCAACACATATTGTAATATGGCTAATGATATAAAAAACACCCTGTATATCAACGAAAAATAATTTAACAAATAAAAGCAACTCCCTCCTAGGAGTGACAGGACATTTTATGGACATTTACCTCGTAATGCGTCTATACACATTGTTAATATGAGAGCAGCAGAGGACTGATATAGGCTGAGGATGTGAGAGGGAAATTAAGGATCGTAATTTGATTTTCTTTCAACAGCAGTGCCGGCAATAAAGCTGCTGGTCAAAAAGAATTTAATGATAAAAAGGATAAAATTACTTATAATTTTATATTTTTTCTCATAACATTGCCTTTTTGCCACAGTTTATATAATTTTCAAAGTATCTTTTCGAGGAATAAAATGTGTATTGCCTTTTATATTACCTCCGGCTTTTAAATGACGAGCCTCACAAGTATCGCTGATTCTGCGGACTTTTCCAATTTCCAGTTATTACAAATTATTATAAAATGATATTAACGAACGAGTAAAACGTCACGTTCAGGAGCGTGTGAAACGCAATTAATTACATTCTGATGACTTGGTAATTAGTAATGGCTTTTTGTGTAGGTATACGAGTATCGAATTTTGAATAAAATGTTAGGATTCGACGGTTCTTGGCATTGTTTGCCAAAGTACCTATGTAAATGACAAAGAATAGGTTGACATAGTGAAGGCAAGTAGGTTGAAGTAAGTCACAGTGTATAAATCTCGATACGAAAAAGTTACAAGGATGATTAGCCAAGTTGCCAATCGCTAACGCTTAGTAGCGTATCGTAGTTTTCCCTCTCTGTCACTCTTTCGTATTAGTGCGACAAAGACAATTAGCTGTCTTTCGTTCACAATTGACGATTAAGCGTTAGCGATTGGCAACTTGGTTAAGCACCCTGGAACCATGTAATATTATCATAAGTACATGATTGTGATTGATACTTTTTTTTAAATATATTTCGAAACTACAAATTATGCACATAAATTAAATCTAACTGATCTACTTAATCTAACCTATATCTAAGATTGGCCCTAGCGGCATTGTACCGAAGATGCTGGCGGCATTTCCTCGCTGTATTGATACTAAAGTTACTTTCGATAAATAAATAAGGCGGTATAATCTACAATGGAAATGAAATATTTTCAACAACTGTATACACTACTCAAAATGCTTCCACACAAAATGCTTTAGTAACAAACTAAGGTTTTAGTCCGGAGATAATCGAATAAGTTTTAATAAAGAAATGCATCCCGAAGTTCCTGTAAATGTCTGAAAACTTTAGAATATTTTGATAGCTTATTTCTATTCCCAGCTATTTTGTCTTGAAAAAGTATGTACTCTGCACGACTTTACACAACCTTAATATAGTAAATATTAGGGTTGTGGATATATGACGTATATAATGGCACTCTGCATGCATCTACAGGCTGTAAAACCATGATCGGGGTGATTTGGTATATCATACTGAACAACTTTTACTCTTTTGGCTCTTTCATATAAAATGTCGGTATCGATCGGTCAAAATGTAATTTTCGTGACTAGTATAAAAGTTGTTCAGTACATCCTACTAAATTACCCCGTTCAGGGTCTGTATACCTTGACTGCGGGTACATTTGAAATCACTGCGTTTAGGTACAGTATTTTTTAGTACAGGTGGTGCCCTTTTTAGGCTCTAGTGCGAGAAGTGTGTTATTTTACGTCAGGTCCAAAGCTTCGAAGGGCCATCTGCACTAAAAAATGTCGTACGAGACATGTGCAAAAACTAATTTCATGTTTTTCGCACTTGTGTCGTAATGTACCTACTATTCTAATTTTACCCGTATTTTTTGACCGAGAATGTAATTATTGATGAACACGAAAGAAATCATTAATTTATATTCAGAAATTGAAGCATTATAGAATTCTTAGAGACGCTACAGAGATACCGTAATAAATAAAGAAAGAAACTGTACAGAAACAGTCTGTTTACCAATAGCATTTATCATTTGGACGAGGTGCAACGGAAATTGAGTGCCCTGAAGCTCCGGTCATTTCCTCTCAGGCTGCATTGTAGCTGAAATTGTTATGAGTTTGTAACATTGCATATTTTACTATCATACTCGTAATATTCGATGTCTTACTTATGTTACATCATACATTTAAGAATTCTTTACATCACACTTGCTTTCTAAGCGCGCCATTGCTTGCATGCATCGCGGGAGTAATAATTATACATATATTACATTATATTGTCAGCCTCCGTAGTCTAGTTGGTAGTGACCCTGCCTATGAAGCTGGAGGTTCCGGGTTCGAATCCCGGCGAATGCATTATTTGTGTATTTATTTATCACAAATATTTGTGCCTTGATCATGGCCGTCTATGTAAATAGATAGTTACATGTATCTATTGTGTTATTGTATCATGTTGTATCTATCTATTATATATTATTATACATCGTCGCCTGGTACCCACATCACAAGCTTTAATTGAGCTTACCGTGAGACTAGGGTCGATTTGTGTAAAGATGTCCAAAAATTTTTTTTTTTGTACAAAATAAATTTTGTCTCATAACTTATTTTTTGACCGCAGGTGTGGTGAAAAACATTGTATGCATCGCGATCGATAAGAGGCGTACTAATTCAAGTCATTAAAAGCCTTTCTAACACTCTTGTTAGTAATACCGTACTTACCACCTAGATGCACAATGTACAATTAGACAATTACCTACTTAATTCCCATTATGAAATGTTGTGTAGGTAATTGTGTACCTAACCATTCTGGTTAAAGTTGTCATTTTTTCGTAAGAATTTTTATATTTCACTTATGAAAGCGTTTGAGCATGCATGAATTGCATGAAAGTATTTAATATAATAATCAAACATAACTAATTGTTACGTATATAATCTAATTACGAGCAACTACTACAAGTGTAAGCAAAAAAGCATTGAAAACTTTTTTTAACAAGTGGGTATTTGGACTATTCGAACACAAAACACTTAACGCATTTGTATCCAAAACATTCACTTCAACTGTAGTAAAATTACCGATACGTACATAATATCATAATTATTATTTTAGTATTGAAATTGTCTCACGAAATTAGTCTGTCCAAGTCGAGCAAACAGAAAACTGCCGTAATATCAGGATTTTTAATAAAAATTTAGAATTCTGCTTTCGCTTACGAAGCATACTCCAAAAAACTACAAGCATTCAAATAACTAAGATTACCGAAGTTCTAAATTGCCTAATCTAAAGCTAAATCCCTTAATATAAGTTTCCAAGGATCTAAATCTGTCAATTACATTTTTGGGCTGCGGTTGACATGAAACAATTTGCATTTGACAAAGCCACGGATTAATAATCCGGTCGAGATGACACTCGAGGGCGAAGGATCTACAGACTGTTGAGGTTTTGTAAGGATCATTAAGACAGTAAAATGTTTTGGTGCTGTATTAGAAATTTCTCGTTCAATGGTTGAAGTATGAGTTTGATATCTTGAGAAACTGTGGCAGTAAGAATACATTAAATTTGTCACCACCTCAATTCTTCCCGCTTGTCGTAAGAGCGGACTAAGGGCTTGAAGTAGGCCTCTCTTATTTACTTTGCATATAAACGCATTAGGAGATCAATACCCGTAATCGTCACGCTGAACATACAGTTTGGCGATCGCAATAATGTGCCCACTGGGTCATTTGCAGTAAATGTGTGCCTTTTAATTTTTATATGCGATCATGGACGGTAACCACCATTTTACTCGGCATCGTGCGTACTTTTCAGTTTTGAAACAAAAAAAGTATGTCTCTAATGTCACGAAAATAAGTATGTAAATTGAGATTAAATTACTCAGTTTAGTTACTCCCATACTATAGGTAATAAATGTATGAAACGAAATATAACAAAACTGATAAAAAAAATCTCAAATTCGTTACAGAATTTTTCATACCTTTACGGGAAGAGTTGGGGTGGTTACAAGATGTATGTATTATTCTTACTGCCGTCACCACAGGGCCTATTGATATTATATTGATAAGCAGTGATCGGATTAGGTAGTGCCATTTCGGGTGAATGACCTTAAACATTATACTTAACATGGATAAGCCTCGGGATCCTGGGACTTATATTTTTTTACAGAACATTTTCTTGTTATGTCATAAATTGAAGAAACATGAAAAAATGAAAGAATTTTGTATTTTGTGGCGAATATCTTTTATTAATACATCTTTTATTTCATGTTTTTATAGCTGCTACTAACAGTAGTAGAAATAAAACAATTATTAAAGAAAACTCTATAACTGCTCTACTTTAGACCACCAGAACCTCAGTCCAGTTAGTAGTTAACGAAATCAAAGTCCAGTGAGATCGGCCAAAAGA
Source organism: Thaumatotibia leucotreta (assembly GCA_025490895.1). Lineage (NCBI taxonomy): Eukaryota > Metazoa > Arthropoda > Insecta > Lepidoptera > Tortricidae > Thaumatotibia > Thaumatotibia leucotreta. The sequence continues at coordinate 34,611 of JALPQI010002552.1, forward strand.
GTCCCAATAAGAGCGTCTCAAAGTCCGGTAAAGAAGTAAAAATGATTGATTAAACCAATCATTTAACTACGAGTGTGAAATTAACAACTGGAAAATCATTATTAAAGGCACACATTTTTTTTTATTTATTAGGATATAATACTAACTACATACATTTTTTATGATAGTATCGTAAAACCACATTGGTTTGTCTCGATACCTCATATGTATGACAAAATTAGCTATTGTGCAAAAATACTCTTAAAACCATGTTCGATAAGTAAATTTTTTATCAATATCAAACTGAAAGTAAACAAAATAACTATAAAATTGTAAATTTTCGAACAAAAATTTTACTTTTCGTATTAAATGTCGGGCTTAGAAGTTATGTCCACACTAAGATAACGTACCGAAGTCCCGCGAAATGGCACTACCTAATCCGATCACTGTTGATAAGATGTTTTTAACTGTCTTAAACCAAAATAATGGTACAATTAGACATTCCTAAGAAAACCTCAATTAAGGGCCGGTCAAAGCGTCCTCCGAAATAAATAGGGCGTGTCTTACAAATCGGCGTGGATTCCTTGCGGATTCCCTATTGCTTGCTTAGTCGAACTATCTCTACTTTAGTTATGGTAGCGAGTGGAGGTAATTTAAATAAAAGTAAGCCCAACTAATCTTCCTAACTTGGACCTTAGGGGCATTTCTCCGAGCGTTTGAACCGCCGTGACTTCGGTGGCAACATTATAACCCGATTTTCGAGGGTATCTCATTTTTTTTGGATAATATATCCAAAAATAGTCGTCAAATACGTCTGCCAATAATATATCCAAAAGTTCTTGCATCTCTCAGAGATGCAAGAACTTTCAACGCGTCGGCAGCCTTATGGCTGCCACCGCAATTACGGCGGTTGAAACGCTCGGAGAAATGCCCCTAAGATCCAAGTTAGGAAGATTAGTTCTCATTCCTTAGGCTAGGTTAGGGGACGTGTATTACAAAAATTGGCGTGGACTCTAGGTGGATTCTCTATTGTTCGCCTAGTCCAAATCGAAACTCAACTTTATTTATTATAGTGGAGGTAGCTTATTACTTTTGCAGTCCTTTAGATCTGAAGCAGATTCGTTAGGTTTACTTTCAATTTTTTGTCAGACTGCAATAATGGCATTGTGCATTGCATATGTAGTTACAGTTAAAATAGCAAGCTCACAATTTTGTAAGCCTTGCGGCCCAACATGCTGATCAGATGCTTCATCAATAATATTGTAAGACTTGTACCTATGTACATTTAACCTGTGTTGAACAAATAAATGACTTTTGACTTTGACTTTACTTGCCTCGGTAACATACTTAGTTTCCCTAATGCTCGACTCATCTGTTCTGTGAGTAATAATTGTAACGACATCGCAGTCGCATCGCAGACTGAAGTGGATTTATTTTCCTCTTAACAAATGATTTTCATTAGTACTGTTTTTACAGAACATGCCACGACCAAGCCAGACAACGTTCTCTGCAGATTTTATTTACAAATTATTTTACTAGTTTTTTTAATAAACTCTACTTGCATGGTATTTTTAGGTTTTAGTGACTATGACACAAAAGGTTCCCTGGAAACAACTTTTTTCAAAGTGATTCTGTACTTACCGTGAGCCCTGTTGAATTTGCAGCGTGTTATTAACAAAAAAATATATAATTTTGGATTAAAAAAAAATGTTTGAACTTTTATCGCCTACGCGCTGCCTACCCTGAGGATTTAGATGGATTGCCTCTATGCCATTAATTACACCGGCTGTCTTACTCTCTTACCTCGGAACACAGTCTTAACTATTTAGCGGCAGGTTAACGGGTAAGACGGTGGTAGCTATCCGGGCGGACCCTGCACGAGGTCCTACCACCAGCAAATTTTGTATTCCTCATGCGGTGTTTAATTGCTAGGCTATTGAATTATCTTTGGTCGGCTTCAGTAATATATTCCATTTTAATTTTGTTTGATACTGAAATGGCTATTCCAGCTTTAAGAGTTATCGTTTTAATCAAAATGATTGTAGCTAAATTTTAAAAGATAAACCGAATCAGATAATCTAAATTGGGTGTCTCAACCTAAAGTTTAGGGTATTATTCTGTGACAAATTAGGTAAATAGAACATCAATTTGGTCTAAAATAAGTTAGTATTGTCTGGAATGGCTAGATTTTTAGTTTCAGAGAGTTGTGAAGAAGAATAAAATAAATTATCCTTGAAATGTAAAGACTAATAGCGTAATTCATAAACGTCTCACAAATCGTTTTTGTCCCTATCTGTAACTTTGACATTTGTATTTGTAAGACGGGGACAAATTGAAAGAGGTTTATCAAAACTTAGGATTAAGACTACAGGACTCAAGCAGACGAGTTATCGTCAGGTAACTCCGTGGATATAAAAATAGTCACGACTCCATCATTATCATCATCATCATCAGCCTATGATACTTCACTGCTGGACGTAGGCCTCTCCTATTAACTATGCGTATAGACGCATTAGGAGGTAAATGCCCATAATCGCCACGCTGGGCAAGCGGATTGGCGATTGCAATAATGTGTCCACTATGATGACGCTGCTGCCCATCATCAATCTTTTATCACATAATGGTCAATGACACTTCAATCCCTTAGTCACGACTCCAAAGCCCTTTTATCCATACAATTTTGTTGGTTTTATTAAATACAATAAAACCAGCAAAATTTATATGAATCAATTTAACGACAATTTTTTTGATTGGCTTTTTAATTCAGAAAAAAATCATGTGACCTGTATTATTCCACCGCGAGTATATTATAATATGTGTAATATAATTTAGTAGGTATCTTATTTAGCAAAGCTTTGTAATTTTTTGAATTAACGTCTATAAAAAAAAGATTTATGCGTACATAATAGGACGCTTAATTTCTTGATATCTTTAATTATCTGGACAGAACAAAATGTCCTGAAGAATTGCATTACTTTCCAATTCCATAATGCTATTTAAGGACGCGTGGTATTTGCCGTGTGGTGACGGCAGTAAGAATACATTTGTCACCACCCCAACTCCTCCTGTGGGTGTCGTAACAGTCGACTAAGGGATTGAAGTGTCACTGACCATTTTACAAGATTGATGATGGGCAGCAGCGTCATCATAGTGGACACATTACTGCGATCGCCAATCCGCTTGCCCAGCGTGGCGATTATGGGCATTTACCTCCTAATGCGTCTATACGCATAGTTAATAGAGGAGGCCTACGTCCAGCAGTGGACTAACATAGGCTGATGATGATGATGATGATTTAAGGACGTCCTTTGCCAACTCAAACTTCCTCACATTCGTTCCAACAATAGCGATTCTTTTAATTGTATCCACGTGTGAGGTTCATGGATCATTTACGGAATAGACGAAGCATAAAAATGCTCTCTGATTTCTAAATTTCCTCTTAAACTGGTAAATATTTGTGAATGATATTTAATGACGTATCACGGAAATAAGAGGCAGGGGTAGGTCGAGGAAACTTTTATAGCTTTTTATTCTGATCTATGTGGAGCAAAAATTTTAACCTATTTGAAAAAAGCTTATAATTTTCTTGTTTAGGGGCACATTTGACATTGAAGTCAGTAGGTACCTATAATTCAAGGATGACAGCATGGCAGTCAAATTTTAATAAGAAAAATAATGAAATAAAACTATGAAAATGGATAAGCTCGCGTATACTAAATAACTAACTTTAACTTCATTCCGACGTTTTGAACATTTTACAGGGTTCGTGTCATACGCAGACCACAATCCCTGTAAAGTGTTCGAATCGTCGGAATGAAGTTCAAGGTTTATATACGCGAGTTTATCCGATTTCATAGTATTATTTCATGAGTGATTACTCATGAAATAATCGCGGTAACCGAAGAAAATATTAAGAATAATAATATCAATTCCTATAAACTGTTGTTTATATATATGAACTATTGTTTGTATAACAGGTGATCTATGTACAAGATCTTATCAAGTTACTTTAGTTTACCAAAGTTTGAATCCCTCTTCTTTCGCTTGTTCGTAAGTTTGAGAATGCGGGCTCTGTCAATAGATCTTAATGCAAAGCCTAAGTATACTTTCTGAAGGACTATTATCTGATTATCTTCGAGGTTTAAGTAGTTTATATGTACGTTCGAAGGAACTATTCCGATTTTACGTAATATTCAATGGGCCACAGTTGTAGTATGATGTAAGGGCAAAGTCATCGACATTGATTTCGATACATAATACTCTCACTTAGTAGACAATAACCTAGTTTGAATGAAGAGTGAGATAGATATATAGGGTAGCCAGTGTAAAAACGTAGGATAGACTATTCATACGAATAAAGAACACTTCCAATATGTCGTTGTTTAATTGAAAATGCCTTACATGGCGCTGCGGACAGGATGAGGCTTCAATTCCGCTAGATATAATAGTGCATTGTGTATTAACGACGGTAAATAAGAAATTGTGAACGAGTGTGAAACCTTCGGCTTGGGCTTTACTTCACACGAGTTCATAATTCTTGTACCGCCCGTGGCACACACTGTTTTTCATCACACCTGTGAGGCAAAAAAAAACTAAATAAAACAATATATTTTCACAAAACTACTCTAAAATGGTCTAAATCATTTCTCAAAATCAGCGATGACTTAGATTTATCATTTTTATAACAGAAAACCCCGCGCGGGGCGCGCCTTTGCCCGCCTGCGTGGGGCGCGCCGCGTTAGTGCGACGTAATGTTATATGAAAATCCTTGATTGCCCTAGGGCGTAAAGACGCATCTACGGCGCGCATCGCCGCAGCGCATTGGCGCACTTACCGAACAGGTGTGATGAAAATGATATTAAAATCATCGTCAATTCATCAGCCTATTTTAGTCCACTGTCGAATAAAAATTATACCTCTCTATAAGTTTTTAATCATTTACATTATTAGTATGACTTAAAAAGGAATATTTACCATATAAATTGAAATGATTGAGCATGTAAATTGAATTTAGTTCATTTTTAGGGTTCCGTAGTAAACTAGAAACCCTTATAGTTTCGCGACGTCCGTGTGTCCGTCTGTCTGTCCGCAGCATAGCTCAGTGACCGCTAGTACTAGAAATTTGCAATTTGGTAGAGGTTTTGAATTTAAATTATATTATGTATGTTGATGTAGTAGATATAATATAATGTATAATATTGTAATGTAATTCTAATTAATAATTAAAATATGTAAACTTAAACTTAAACTTAATTTGATATTTAGTTTAAGGAAATTCCAAACACAATGTATTTATTGTTTTATATGAATAAACTAAATTGAAATTGAAAAATTGAAATTGAATTGGTATTTTGATAAATAGATTGAATAGCCGACAAAGTGGCTGAAAAAAAATAGTACAGATGGTGCCTTTTGTAAGCTCTGGTGCGAGAAGTGGCTCATTTTACGTCAGGTAAAACTTCGGAGGGCCATCTGTACTAAAAAACGTCGTACGAGACACGTACAAAAAGGAAATTTCATGTCTTTCGCACTTGTGTCGTAATGTACTACTATAGGTTATACCTCCCCTAGTAGTAAAGTGGGGATGATTTTTTTTATTTGAATGTAATCCTATGGGGTATCGTTGAATAGGTCTTTGAAAAAGAATAAGGGTTCCGAAAGAGAGTTCTTTTCATAAGTTAATATTTTCGGAGATAAGCGTTAATAATTTATTTACATATTTTCCTCATCTTCCGACACGTCCGTTCGTTCACCGTTCAAATCATTCCCCCCCGTCATTCTCGTACCTTCTACGATCTTTTCCTAACTAGTGCGGAAAAGTAAACTTTGCGCACGCTTCTCGTGCGTAATATTCTCTTTTTAAGGCAGTTGTTATGAAAAAAGTCGTTCGATACACGTGTAAAAAGTTATTTTTAACTCGGGTGGTAACTTTCACCCTCGTCGAAAAAATGTTTTTGCACTTGCATCGAAATGTACTATTCTCTCGCCCACACGCTGCTATCTACTCATCTCCTACGTTTCAATCCTACATACATTATACTATAGTTGTTGTTATTTTCATTAGACATTATTCGCTGTGTTAGCCCTGCGGGTGGTAAAGCCTGCATTAAACCTCATACATGAAAGCCGGATCAGGGCATAAACCTGGGACCATGCATGCAAACCTTAATAATCTCGTCCATATAAGAAAATGGGATGAGGATTACTTTCGTACCAAAGAAAGGCATTAAGTACGTAAACAGGGGCCCATTTCTAAAATCCTTTGGAAGTGGAAGTCTCTTTTTGACACTATTAATTAGATAAGGACTTCCAATTATAATACAAGTTACAAGCTTTCAAGAAATTTGCCCCAGGTAACAAATAGTGGTAAAGGTTTAAGGGCCCGCCCCGTAGGAGTAGCTTAGAAAAAAGTAGGAGAAAACATAAATATTTATCGTGAATATTTTTCACATTCCATGGCAGGTCGATTATCCTATTTGAGAACCGGCTCCATGCAATATTTATTTTGTGACAATTTTTTGTATATTTCAGCTACAATTCTGCTGAACATAGGCCTCCCCTTTCGACCTCCGCATAGTTAGAAGTTGGAAACAAGCTGAAGTGGCAAGCAGGCCACATTGCACGCAGAGCAGATGGCCGATGGGGTCGAAAAGTGCTCGAGGACTTTTCAACCCCAGAGCAAAGCATTGCACGCAGAGCAGATGGCCGATGGGGTCAAAAGTGTTCGAGGACTTTTCGACCCCAGAGCAGAGCATTGCACGCAGAGCAGATGGCCGATGGGGTCGAAAAGTGTTCGAGGACTTTTTGACCCCAGAGCAGAGCATTGCACGCAGAGCAGATGGCCGATGGGGTCGAAAAGTGTTCGAGGACTTTTTGACCCCAGAGCAGAGCATTGCACACAGAGCAGATGGCCGATGGGGTCGAAAAGTGTTCGAGGACTTTTTGACCCCAGAGCAGAGCATTGCACACAGAGCAGATGGCCGATGGGGTCGAAAAGTGTTCGAGGACTTTTTGACCCCAGAGCAGAGCATTGCACACAGAGCAGATGGCCGATGGGGTCGAAAAGTGTTCGAGGACTTTTTGACCCCAGAGCAGAGCATTGCACGCAGAGCAGATGGCCGATGGGGTCGAAAAGTGCTTGGCAAACGTAGTTTCATCCACCCACGAGATGGACAGACGATCTTATGAAGATCAACGGAAGACGCTGGATACCGGGTCACTTCAAACCAATGTATTTTAGAAATATTTTATTGAAAATCATACGAATTTAAATAGGTAGTGCTTAGCAATGTACGAGTTGCAGAACATTCTCAAAATTGCGGGAATATACTCGGAAATTTCCGAGAATTTTCATGAGGATTTAAGAGTAAGTTCTTATTGAGAATATTTCCTTAAAAACTTATAAAAAATTGTTATGAAGAATATTGTATTTCACAATTGAGGAAACAAAACAGAAACTAAACCTTAAATGTAGGTATATACAACGGTTTAGGCATGATTAGATTGCTTGTAAAATTTAAATTACCGAGAACATTCTCTATCGAAATTTCGCAACTTATGAAACTTCTCCTCGGTACATTGCTAGTAGTGCTACAATCGCAGTATTGTGTTGTTTGACCTGCAAAAAATGTATCAAAAGTTGAATACATATTTGATCACCTCGGACGTTGGTACCTAAACTGGGTCTTTTATAAGTTAAAAACAAAAATTAAAAATATTCAATAAAATAATTCGATTAGTTCCACAAAACCTTGTTTACCTAGGTATTTTATTTTTAAATTCACTTGAACTCTTCTGTATAAACAACTGTCCAGTAATACCTAATTGCATCCGAGATCATTCTAGCTTCCTAACCAGCTCCAAAACAGCCGAACAACCCAAAACTGGCCCAAAAATAAGTAAACATTTTGATTCTTATGTGTAGGAGACAAAGTTCAATATTCTGTTGATATTTTTGAGGTAATTCCGTTGTTTTAATGGAATATTTATTTAAACTGCTTGCAGCTTTTAATAAACCTGGTTCATTCAAGCGATGCAGCAGCATCAAGCTCAAAATGAGAATTTAACAGATGCTTCTATTTTTAAAAGCGGGGATTCAGTGGTATTACACTAATTATTTAACTGGTTTTCGTGATGAGAATAACTTTGTAGATTTTTGTAGCATTAAGGGACTTTAATTTATACAAATCGACGGTTTTATCTCAACGGGCCCAGCGAGCATGCCGTGCGGGTGACTAGTGCTTGCTAATGGAGACCTAGGCACTCCGAAACATGTCGCTCGTACCTAACACGTGAGTTTAACCATTTAATTATATTTATAGGTATTATTTGGGCATTTTCGCGAGAAGAAATTCAAAAAAAAATTTTTTTAAGGTAGGTAAATTTAATGTTTTTCTTACTCAGAATAACAAGTTCTTTCAATCTAGGAGAAAAAAAGTACAAGAAAAAAATGGTCCCACATTTTTCATACATTTTACATGCTCTCCACTTTGTAACCGCTGTACAAAGTGTTTGAAAAACGGTTACGTAATAGAAACAAAAAGTTGGGACACTTTTTTTCTTCTAGTAGGAGCGAAAGAGCTCGTGATTCTGAGCAGGAAAAACATAAAATTTACCTGTTTCAGAAAAATAAGTTTTTATATCTCTTCTCGCGAAAATGCCCATTTATAGGTATTACGACGGAGAACCAAGGTCACCGACATAGCAACGAGGGTAAGCAAACTGAAGTGGCAGTGGGCGGGACATGTTTGTCGAAGAGCCGATGGCCCATGGAGCAGACGAGTCTTGGAGTGGAGACCGCGAACGACTCGCCCGGTGGGCCGCCCTCCCGCCAGATGGACCGACGATCTAAAGAAAGTAGCGGGAAGTGGTTGGATGCGGAGAGCTGAGGACCGAGTATGGTGGCGCGAATTGGGGAAGGCATATGTCCAGTAGTAGACGACTGTGGGCTGATGATGATGATGATGATAGGTATTATGTCTAGGGGTCAGAACTATGGTTGCAAAACTTTAACAAAACTTCTCAAGTGGACATAGAACATACATCCATAAAATATACATATCTACACACCCACACATTGTAAGTTGAAAATTCCGAGATAGGGAATAAAATTGGATACTTTTGATTTTTCAATAATATTCGTGTTTTTCTTGGTTAGTGTTCCCATATGTCAATTTTAAAGTTTTGCAGCCATAGTTCCGACCCCTAATTACGTCTCACGAAGGTTTAAATTCAATTAATTAACGGTAATCTCAATTAAGGCTTGAGATGTGGATACTAAAAGGATATAAACAGGGTGGCCAAAACATAAGTGCATTACCGTTAAAAGTGGTATCCAAACCCCATCCTAAACCGTAAAAATATGGTCCGTGGTAGCTGTAGAACTATTTTTATGGTAATTTACGCACTACATCCGATCTTCGTCATCGATTATTTGGACATCCGTCATCGATATCGAATCTAGTGCGTAAATTCCCATAAAAATAGTTCTACGCCTACTACGGACCATTATTTTTACGGGTTCGGATCGGACGTGGAATTGGCCCCTATGATTTTGTCATCACACTTGCTGTCTAAGCGCGCCATTGTTTGCATGCGTAGCGGGAGTAGGTAATAGAAAAGTGAAATTTCCTAGGGAGGAATAGAAATGCCAGTACGTCATTTAATAATATTTTGTCTTAAACCTTTTTTTTGTCGGCAAGTGTGATGTGATGAAAAACATTGTATGCATCGGGGTCGGTAAGTCGGTAAGTAAGGGAATACTAGCTCGAGTCATTAAAAGCCCTCCGCCTACGGCGTCGGGCTTCTCAAAATCTCGTTAGTGATTCCGTACTTACCTCCCTTGGATGCACAATGTAGGTACTATTATTTCAAATTTTAGGGTTGACCACGGTGCCAACTGGTTAGGAAAAAAAATCAAAGTGGGTCAAAGACGTCCAGTATTTTGGACGTTGTCGAATCGAGGCTTAAAAGATGCAACGTACTAACCCCGAACTGGCTAGACGTCCATTCATATTGAAGTTGTTCGCAAACTCTCAGTGACCACCTACGAAGTGTCGGTCTGTTTGCCCCTTAAATAGAAAACTGAGCCAACTAAGTTACGTAACTTGTCGGATAAATAAGAGGAATTGAGAAGATACTTTACGAAGAAAAGTTCCTTCAATGGTATTGGATACTTTCCTTTGAATAAAAAAAAAATATTCGACAGATTAATAGCAGAATGACTACCAGTTCGTCGTTGGATAAATGTATCCGTGAGATAAAATGATCGCTATCCTTCTTCTCAGACATATAAAAGAAAAGGACATCTAACATTTATCTGACTGATTTATTTTATTAAGTATAATATACAGGCCCTTACTGCCTTTTTCACATCCTCGGATAAATATACAAGTATCCAATTCCCCAAGCCTACGAAAAGTACTGTTAACATTTATCTGACAGAAAAATATTTTATTTGTTAGTAAAATAGGCCTTTAGTGAATAATTTACAATTGAAATACAGATCTAGCGCTTACCTGTGAGTCCGTTCCTGCGGTATGGGCGCGGGGCGACTAAAGGCCCGGCCACGACATTGGTCTAAGGCGACAAGCGGCGAGCGAGTCCATAAGTTGGAACGAGATACCGATGAGATATGGGCACTTACTTCCTAATTCCTAACTCGTCCATAGGCATGGTTAATAGGAGAGGCCTATGCCCAGCAGTAGACTGAAATAGGCTGATGATGTTATTATAAAGCATTTAGGCCTGTAATGAAAAGCTTATAAAATAAATGTATTATGATATCCTGTCTAACAAAATCTTTGAGAAGAAAAAATCGACAAATTAAAAGAGTAGGTACAAACAGAGTTGGCTGCCCATAGAAAATTTGAATTGAAATTTGTCTTTTTATTAACATAATTGGTTGGATAGAGTATGAATGACACATTTTTGATTAAATATTTCATACGCCTATCAATCTCACAGACAAATCATAACAGTTAGAGTCTTATAAGACTACAAAGGTCTCTACCCACTAGACCGTACCATACCATGACCGCAGCATGAACGTATCAGACAAAAAACTATTCTTTGTATTGAAAAGTATGAGACTATACCCACTAGGACGTTCCGGCGCCGACCAACACAGTCTCTTACTTTTCCATACAAATAATAGTTTTTTTGTCTGATACGTGCATGCTACGGTCATGGTATGGTGCGGTCTAGTAGGCAGAGAGCAGAGACCTTAAAACGGTACTTAAGAAGGCCTACCCACGGGTAGGTACCCTATGGTACGTGTACCATAAGTAAAAATAATACAAATGTCAAGTGCCTTTGCTGTACTAACTTGTAAAGGTTGGCTTGGCTAGGTCGCAAAGTTTCTTCAAGCGATTCGCCGGTAATCGCAAGCGAAACTTAAGAGCAGGTCACTTCTCGTTTGCTTGAGACTTTTAATTACAGTGGAAGTCTTTGTAGATAATCTGAGAACGACGGCAGAAAAACGATTGTGCTGTGTGATGTTATAGAACACACTTTTATCTATGTGGTTCGTCAGTATAGGTAATTTCACCAGAGTTGAGGTGAATGATTACACACACATACAAATGAAGTACTAATTGCAAAAAATGTACATAGTAAATGAATGAATGACTTGCGTCATAATATTGAAGCAAATCCCCTGAACTAACTTTTTGGTCAAGCTTACAGTTGCAATGGGTTTGCTCTCAGAACGAAAAAAGAACACTAAGTTCAAATTCCCCATGTGTTTACATGACATATTGATGTGTGAATGACCTCAACTCTCGTGGAATCTATACCAAACAAAAAACTGTTAACAAATATGGCTGACTTTCTATAACATTTGACGTCTTTGAAACGTATCGTGAAGCACGTTCGCAGATATCTTTTTACGTTAATTTTGTCAATAAATGTCAATAATTTTAACTAAAAATATATGTGAACCCAAGGTTTATGGTATTTAGTTGGTGATAAAACCAAGATTGTGTTCTAGAAACGTGCACGTGGCAGTAAGAATACATTTTTCACGACCCCAACTCCTCCTATGTATCGGAAGAGTCGACTAAGGGATTGAAGTTTCACTGACCACTATTTGATAAAAGATTGATGATGGGCAGCAGCATCATCATAGTGGACACATTATGCCGCGGCCACGACATTGGTCCAAGGCGACCGGCTTAGCGGAAAACCATACGTGCGAGAGGGACTACCCATATCGGCATCCCGCTCCAACTCATGGATTCGCTCGCCACTGGTCGCCTTAGACCAAAGTCGTGGCCGGGCCTTTACTGCGATCGCCAATCCGATTGCTCAGCCTGGCGATTATGGGCATTAACCTCCTAATGCGTTTATACGCATAGTTAATAGGAGAGGCCTACGTCCAGCAGTGGACTATCATAGGCTGATGATGATGATGATGAATGGAAACTGTTCGAGGAACTTCTTTATACTTTATTCAATCTTACTTTATATTTTAGTGTCTTTGATTAAAATTTGGAGTAAGAATTGCATTGATGTTACTTATTATATTTAATTTTCAAGGAAGACTAATTCTGAAACAAATTTTATACTTTACAATTTGAAGGAAAACTCCAAAGAATGTTATTCCAGCGTAAACAGGTCGAAATCACGAAAATCTCGCGCTAAAAATGTAACGCCAATTAAATTCTTACGTCCCAAAATCTTTTCCATGTTATGTACAATTAAATATGGATGCTAAGACCCAAGTTTATGGTTCAAAATTGCATATCACGAGTATCTAATTATAAAGCCTTGTTCAAAATATGTACCTGCATGTCTCAGAGAGGCGTTTAATTAATCTAATAATATACACGATCTCTTGAATTGATAAATTAAATTATTCAGCGAAATATTAAGTCAGCACATTATATTTACAAGGAGCTGTAACAGGATTACTGGTTCTTCTAGAAAGTGTGAAGCTTATTATGTAAGTGTGAAATGTAAACATTAAGTAATAGAGATGTTTAATCTTATAAGCTGTGTGGTGACGGCAGTAAGAATACATTTGTCACAACCCCAGCTCCTCCTGCGGGTGTCGTAAGAGTCGACTAAGGGATCGAAGTCCATTATTTGATAAAAGATTGATGATAGGCAGCAGCGTCATCGTAGTGGACACATTACTGCGATCGCCAATCCGCTTGCCCAGCGTGACGATTATGGGTATTTACCTCCTAATGCGTTTAAACGCATAGTTAATAGGAGAGTCCTACGTCCAGCAGTGGACTAACATAGGCTGATGATGATGATGATGATGATGATGATGATGAGTCTTATTAACAAATCGAACGCGTAAAGATTGATAGTGTGTAGGTATTTTTCACAATAATGAAATGATTTTGTGAGAAATTGGGCGTCATCTCCATAAAAAAGGAGAACATCCCCGCCTTCATATATTCTGTGTCCCCGCTCAGAGTCGTTCCTGGTGGAAAGGCTGTCCATGGCTATTCAACGCGGAAACGCTGCGAGTGTTATGAGCACTTTTGCACCGGGAGCGACGATGGGCGGTTTATTTGCTTAGTACATTTTTACTTTTATAGTTTGTTTAGTTAGTTTCATTGTGATATTAACATGTATTTTTAGACAATTAACCTTTATTATAATTGTTTTGTTTGATACGAGCATGCGTGTGATGACCACGGATATTTTTTTTATTAGTTACACGTGATTCAAAATACATTATTATATTTTGTATGTACGTATTCATATGTATGTATGTATACAATGTACGAGCCCCGATGCAGTGGAGTTCGTCTAGTTCGAAACAATTTTTACTTTGAATATTTTAAAAATGATCACATTATGCTAATGATAAATTGTATGAACGTTAGTCATGGTTAATGTACTACATTTCAAGAGACACGACAATCTGAAGTACGCTTTTGTTGTTTAATAAATCGATTTTAACAAACCAGTGTCTAAATTATATTTTCGTTCACCACCGTAATTCCGCGCTTATAAGCTTGACGCAAAATTCGCAGTGCATCAGGTGTACCATGTCGTCTTTAATATTAATGGCGTTCTTTACATTCATTGATTATTTACAAAATTAAAAATTGTGGAAAAAATTTAAAAAAATACCTCTCGTAAAATAGTTTTTTTTTTATTCTGATTTATTAAGTCCAAATATTTTATACTCAAAGAAACTACTTTAGTACTACTATTGAATAGTGAAGGTCTCTAAACCTTTTCCCCCGGATGAACGGGTTAATCTCGAAAAACTGTCTAACTGGACGAGAACATATGCATCGGGGCTCGTATATCATCACGTAGTACTTAGCTTTGCTCAATTTGTTGCTTTGTGAATTTGTGTAAGTAACGTTGCCCCAATTATTTATTCATTCAAAAAATACTTGATTTATCCCGTGCAACCATTTTGGTATCAGGGTATAATCCGGCTTTGAATGTCATTTTAATTTGGTTAAAATAATTTCTTCTTGGTTTTTTCTTTTCCTTGTTTTTACATTAAGTTATAACTTTTTCGCAATCACCTCAGTAATCATGGTCCATTTAATTTTCTTGCAATGTGTCATTACATTTACTGACAAAATAACAAAATCTCTCTTTCTTAAGAGAGATTTTGTTATTTTTAGCTTACTCTTGTAAGCTTCATTTACTTATACTAAAAATGTGAAGAAATTGTGGCTCTCCGACAGATTGTGAAATAGTCAAAAATATTTTATTTATAGACATGTTATATTTTTGCTATTAAATAACACAAAATTTTTGAGAAACATGAGTCTGGGTCTGCTCCCGAGAACTTCTATATTCGTAAATTCCGAGCATTTGTCTCTGTCATTAAAATAAATGTGACTAGTGCTCCTATTAGCTGGAGAGCCAGTGAACCCTGAGAGTAACGGTCTCCCTGTATGGTTAGAAATTTGTATACTAACGGTTTATGGAATTCTAAGAGCAATAGTCATGACCTGGCAGGCGCCAGCCCTGCACGTCATCAGGCCCTTTATTTTTTGAACTGTTAAGTAAATTGGGTTTCAAAACTTGTTTCTGTAACTTTGAAAAATTTATAGGATAAAGTTAATTTATTGTACATCTTTAAAAAAAATTGACAGGCGATTACAATAAGCAGAGGTATATGACAGATCAATTAGAAAATGCACAGTTGATGAGGTAAAATAAACTTCGTCCTGTATACTCGAAATTTTTATATGTCTTCAAATAAACGTCTCAGAGTAAGTATATACAATGCCAGGCGGTTTTGAACAGCATAAGACCTTGCCAGGCGAGGGGACAGTTAATTAAGTTGTGTTTCAAAACTTGTTTCTGTAAGTTTGAAAAAATAGGATAAAGTTAATTTATTGTACATCTTAAAACAAATTGACAGGCGATTACAATAAGCTGAGGTATATGACAGATCAATTAGAAAATGCACAGTTGATGAGGTAAAATAAACTTCATCCTGTATACTCGAAATTTTTACATGTCTTCAAATAAACGTCTCAGAGTAAGTATGTACAATGCCAGGCGGTTTTGAACAGCATAAGACCTTGCCAGGCGAGGGGACAGTTGCACCTCTCAATCGCACGCCCTTAGCAACTACTCTACTACTACTAGCGACTAACTAGCGATTACTCGCCTGTATGTTTTTTAAAGATGTAAGTACAGTCACCACACGGGATTGTTGAGCCACTTGCCACTGTTCGCAACTTGGTCGAATAATACAAATCGGGTTCCGAACTCTTATGAGGCTAGTATCACGACTTCGACCGAACTCTGCTGACCAATGGGGCGGTCGTTGCAACGGTTAGCCAATGACCGCTCGCGTATTCTTCAGAAGGTGACATTACCATGGTTACGTAATAACAAAAATGTTTAACCAATGATTGTTCGCTGTTTTTCCGGAAGCTGACGTTACTATAGTTACGTTATAACATCCGCTTTAGACCTGGAGACGTCAATCTAATTTCAGAGCCCTGATGGTAGGTAATTTCGTTCACTTTCCTTTTACTGACAGGTATTTTTTCAAAGTTAGAATTTCAGTCAGAAACTATCAAGTTTCTATTATACATTTTTATGACAGATTATAGGTAGATTGTCAAAGGTTACCTACCATATTTCTACAAAGGTTACATTACATAAGTTTTCAACTAACGTCAACTGAGCTGTAACGAATGATAATAAAGACAGCAATAGCATTTGTCTCTGTCAATGAAAAAATAATTTAAAATTGCTCGATAACATGCCTATTTATATAAATATTAATGGAAAAAATACTTCACCTATTAATATCAGATACATCATGGCTTCCGATTTATCATGGCAAATACGAATAAATTACTAAACGGTTTTAAACAAATCTATGAAAAACTGTCGTTATCCAGTTTCCTCTAGGAACAACGACATCTAGCGTCTAATAATGGCCGATGACTAGTCCTTAATTCTCGTAGACGAAGAAATTTTCATTATTTCAACTAGTTTTGACACACTGAAATTTTGACGCAACAAAGATTCGTATTTGACTGACATATCATCGGGAAACATCGGTCATGTCGCGATCGTGCCTACTGCCTACTAACGAAAAATACCGAACCCATAATATTACACGACCAAATTGCATCCATTGCCAAGTGGCTCAACATTCCCCTGTGGTGACTGTACAATAAATAAACTTTATCTATTAACAGAACTTACAGAAACAAGTTAAGAAACCCAATTCACTTAACTATCCCCTCGCCTGGCAAGGTCTTATGCTGTTCAAAACCGCCTGGCATTGTACATACTTACTCTGAGACGTTTATTTGAAGACATATAAAAATTTCGAGTATACAGGATGAAGTTTATTTTACCTCATCAACTGTGCGTTTTCTATTCAATCTGTCATATACTTCTGCTTATTGTAATCGCCAGTCAATTTATTTTTAAGATGTACAATAAATATACTTTATCCTATTAAATTTTCAAACTTACAGAAACAAGTTTTGAAACCCAATTTACTTAACTGTCCCCTCGCCTGGCAAGGTCTTATGCTGTTCAAAACCGCCTGGCATTGTACAATCGACAATACAGCTGTGGATACAGACAAAGTGCCAGAAATATGTATACACACCTTTATGTCCAGGCAATAAAGTTCTGTTTACATATTTTTGGCACTTTGCCTGTGTTCACAGGTGTGTTGTTGATTGTACATACTTACTCTGAGACGTTTATTTTACCTCATCAACTGTGCATTTTCTAATTGACCTGTCATAGGGTAAGTTCTCCAGTGAACGAACAAAATGCAAGTTTTTTTCGCAAAATAAGTTTTCTGTACATTTCTACCACGCGTTATATATTTTTTTCGGGTAGGAACTTTATTTGACAAGTTCTGGTAGCACTTATATCAACTCATATGCATCAGTGTCCAAATAGAGATGATCTAAAGTGGGCACGTTACGCCGGTTCGTTTTTTATATGGAGGTGTTATAAGGATTGAGTGAAGCTTACGTTGTGTTTAATGTGTTATTGTGTGCGTTTCGTGCATCTCCCAGGTACAGTGCGTATTTTATTGAAACCGGAAGGTTATGTTATGATCATGCTATCAAAGAATAGTTTAATGTGATTTCGTTTCAAAATGTGGTTTTTAATCCAGTGTTCTATAACTAGAAGTTAAAAATGGCTTAAACCTAGTGACCGAACGGGGGAGTTCATTCACTGGAATTGCGTGATTTATTGTTTGTTCCATATCTGACGTTTTAGTAGTTATTATAAGATTTGGTTTTCTATGACTTTAATAGAAATGTGCTGTCTAGCAAAAGGCCAGTGTTCGAACAATACTTGATATATTAAATTTTTTATGAACTACCGCAAACACAGTTAGTTCATTAATTGGATTGCGAAAACCAGTGAATGAACTAAATCATTTATTTTGTATTTTGTCTGGTTTTAAGACATGTAAAGATTAAAAAAATCGTATAAAAGATTCCATTATGACCAAGAATCTCTCGACAAACGTCTAAAAGCTGTTGCAACTAGTGAACTATCAAGTGCCAGTTTTAATATCTCAAAATCAACGCTATTTAAATAACCGAAATATTCCTAATTCATGGCACTGAAGAAACTAATATAGACAGATCTTTGGTTAATCAAAAGTATTCAACTGCTATAATTGATATACAGAATGAGCCCAGTTTACTTTTTAACGAAAGTGACAAATAAGGTCACTCTTCAATGGTAACGGAATAGTTAATTGAACCATCCCAGAATACGCAGAAATGCGGAACTGGAATTGATGTCCTTTAATCATATTATGTTTCCTTAAAGTTCAAATTCAATTATCGAATATTACTAGCACTAGCAATAAAAAATAGAGTACTTTTTGCATTTTAATACATTATTTTTAAGGTAGTTTATTCATTGGTTTCATTTGTTCATTTACTAGAATTTTGTGTTTTTTCACTGGTGATTTTCCATTTTTTCCCCTACAGTTAGCTATAATTTAAAACTGTGCAGCACTAATGTAAAATAAAATTGATTTTAGAAAACTACAATAGTGGTTTATTCGATAAGAACATTCATATTTAAACTTCATTATTGCTCCTGGCCACAAAAAAAATATTAAGTTGAAAATTTCCTTAAGTGTTCCTTCACTGGAGCACTTACCCTGTACTTCTGCTTATTGTAATCGCCTGTCAATTTTTTTTTAAGATGTACAATAAATTAACTTTATCCTATAAATTTTTCAAACTTACAGAAACAAGTTTTGAAATCCAATTTACTTAACAGTTCAAAAAATAAAGGGTCTGATGACGTGCAAGGCTGACGCCTGCCAGGTCATGGCTATTGTTCTTAGAATTCCATAAACCGTTAGTATACAAATTTCTAACCTTACAGGAAGACCGTTACTCTCAGGGTTCACTGGCTCTTGGACTATATTGGCACTGGTCTCACCGCGAGCTACTTAGCTATAAACTATCGGCTATAAACACGAACAAAAGATACGCACTCCCGTCTAAAGGCCCTGCCACTACATTTGTCTAAGGCGACCAGCGGCGAGTGAATCCATGAGTTGGAGCGGGATGCCGATATGGGTAGTCCCTCTCGCGCGTATGGTTTCCCGCTAAGCCGGTCGCCTTACGGACCGGCCACGACATTGGTCTAAGGTGACCGGCTTAGCGGAAAGCGTATGGTGCTCCCTCTCGTACCCATATCGACATCCCGCTCCAACTCATGGATTCGCTCGCCGCTGGTCGCCTTAGACTAATGTCGTGGCCGGGGCATTAGACCATTGTCGTGGCCGTGGCATAAATGCTAAGCCACATCAGATGCGTGTGTCGTATGCGAGGCGTATGCGTTGTAGCGAAATGTCATAGTAGATGGTTTTCTGATCACGCGCACGTACAAGTCACGCATCGTTTGCCCATTTCGGACGTACAAGTGCCCCTTTTGGACGTTTGCTAATCTATTCTTTAAACAAAATATTCCTTTGCTGAAACACTTCAATATTTAAGTTTCCTTTTTTTATTATTTCATATTACATTTTAACCCTTTACGACCGAGACAAACATTTTCTAAAATCTTATGAAAAATGTATGTAGATCGTTTTAAATTATCTTCGTATACTTGTAAAAAATAATTAAAAAAATCGAATTGCCTTTTATCATTAAAAAAATCGCATGCACAAAAGTGACGTTCAGGATCTATACGTAAATGCAAGATCTTGCAAATTAGTATGGACATGCATAAAAACATTAATAAAACACATTATTTAATGAAAAAATCTTCCTATTATAAGCGATCTTATATTTTAAGGGTTCCGTACCACAAGAAGAAAGAAAACGGAGCACTCATAGGATCACTGGCGTGTCCATCTGTCCGTCTATTACAAGTTGTAATAGACGGACAGATGGACACGCCAGTGATTACAACCGATTTACTCCGACACTACTACTGGGCAGATTGAGTTGAATTTTCGCACCTATGTAAATTGGTGACCCAACGATGGATGTCAAACGTAAATAAATGAGTTTTAAATGTGAAAGCTACTTTTAGGCGGTAAATTAGAAAATAAAAATCAAAATTTTCACTTCATGATTTCGAGAAGATAAAAATGTATTATCAATACTAATAATAATATGATGAATGGATTAAAGCGACGATTTTTTGGAGTCGACGTGTAATAACCAGTACTATTTGCAATATATACTTTAACTGACTGGGAAAAACGAAGAATCTGTAAATTACATTACATTATACATACTCACACAAGAAAAAAACGATATTTACTACACATTGAGTTTTCCACAGTAATTCAACAATAGATTTAAAGATGTGAACGGAATTAACGGGTTTTAATAGCCAAACAAGAAAATATTTGTGGTTAAATACTTAAAAAGCTTATGCTAGAAAGTACTACGTCGTGCACAAGCAGAATTTAGCAGTAATCTCACACCTAGCTTTAGTGATGATGTGAAGCTTCCGAAGATAGACATAGCAAAGTTTACCGGAAACTATCAAGATTGGACGTCCTTCAACACTGTGTTTTCTTCATTCATCCACGAATAAGCAAAACTTAAGAAGAGTTCAAAAGAGCAACATTCATAATAGCAAGGCCAAAGCAATTCGAGAGATGTTAGGTATGGACAACTATGGAGTGCCTAACCAAGATGAAAATACAAGATATTATTAACCCAGTTCCTTGGATACGCTAATTAAAATACGATGAAATATATACCTAACGAATTAGACGAAATATGTAACCAATTCTTCAAAACATATGACTATCTTTCTTGGTTTCATTTTATGCGCTAAGACCGATTATGCATATCCGTGCAAATATTTATGACGAGCTCCGGCCGAACCTACAATTTTGTGCACTTATTATTTACGGGCATATTGTTTACACGAAATCACTTAATTTTATTCTAATTTGTGCTAAATAAAAACGTTTAACTCTTTAAGAGTAAGTATCACTCAATAAATATAATGTTTGTCACCGCAAATATACGAAATTATGAACTTACATGTGCTACTACTCCCACCAAAATACATCGCCATCTTCAACGCTGTCTTGCGACTGACTGATGCGGCCGCCTTAAGGTATTTGCTACTTTTACGTGTCGGCTAGTGTCTGCAGATTCGATCGGTATAGGTTTGAGCTCGAAAATACAATTTACTTGGTGACAGGATTTTTGCAAAGTAATTTGCAGGATTATATCAAACCGGTCGGAAAGGGATAAAGCTTGGAGACCTCCTACACCTTTGAAAGAATTTGTGAAATGTATATCCGTTTGTTTTTTACGCTCATATCTTTACATATTGCAGAATAAAAATGCTAATTTCAATTTGCTAAAACAATTGTATTTTTTTTTATCTTTACATCGCACATTTTTAAGAAATCTTTAGATTTATACGTTCTGACTATTCGAGATTACATAAAATCTAGTTATTTATTATAGTATATTTGCTTTTTTTTTCAATTAATTTTATGATTAGTTTTTTTGAAGCATGTTAGCTGTAAGATGTATTTTTATGAAAAAATAAGTCCCGCTGAATTTCTTGCCAGATTCTTCTCGGCTCAGTGGTGTAGGGTTAGAACCGCAAGTAGATTTTTTAATATTCTATTTAATTCAACGATTCAAAAGAGCTCGTTGCTATTTGAATAAAGAATATTTCGACATTTTGCTTTAGTTAAACTAATATTATTTTATTCTCACCATAACTCTGTGGTCCAAACTATTCATCTCACGGTGGAAGTTAGATTACTCGCTGCACTCAATCAATCAGTAGTTTCCGAACCCTTTAGCCGCTATTCGTAGCATTGATCCATCGGTCTCCGGGGCGTGATTGTCTTCCTAAACCAGTCTATTTATTAAGAACCACTGAACCACAGAGCACATAAAGTAGGCAATATACAGGGCGTCCCAAAATTATGGGACATGAAGGGGAAGTAGCTTAAATATCGTAGATAGGATATTTTATTGAAATAAGACTTTATTTTATTTTGAAAATTAAATAATACTGCATTCAAAATAATCCAAAAAAATATCGTTTTTCCAATAATTTTTTTCCTAATTTTATGATGTCATTCGAAAGAATGGATAAAAAATAACATTTTTTCTTAAGAAACATACTATTATAACTAAAAGAATAACCAATCAAGTTTGGTTTAAAACAAACGAGTTACCAAACAAGTTTGGTTCAAAATTCGAAAAAAATTGTAGTTGGTTCGATTTCCGGGTGAAACAAGTATTTTTTTTTTTAACTTTGAATGCACTATTACTAAATTTTAAAAATAACAGTAAGTCTTCTTTCAGCAAAATACACTATCTACAATTTTTAAGGTACTTCCCCTTCATGTCCCATAACTTTGGGACCCCCTGTATATAAATAAAATACACAGTTTCGTCCGCATTCTTAACGTGCAGCCCTACCGCGAACTTCGAACTTCGCGAAAAACGATATATGTAAATTTTAAGGATTTTTCTCTGTCGCTCCAACGAAGGCGCTATTAGAGTGAGAGAGACGAATCCTCGAAATATACGAATATCGTTTTTCGCGGTAGGGCCGCTGGCCTCATCGCAACCTACTTAAGCTATGAACTATGGGCTAAAAAAACGAAGAAAAGAAACGCACACGTCGGTGAGTATCGCCGTATCTCTTTTATTTAAACGGGTAAATAAAAGAGATACGGCGATACTCACCCGGAGGTGACAACTGACAGCTGGGCGAGTATCGCCGTGTCTCTATTATTTATGCCGCGGCCACAACATTGGTCTAAAGGCCCAGCCACGACATTGGTTTAAGGCGACCAGCGGCGAGCGAATCCATGAAATGGAGCGGGATGCCGATATGGGTACGAGAGGGAGCACCATACGTTTTCCGCTAAGCCGGTCGCCTTAGACCAATCTTGTGGCCGGTCCGTAAGGCGACCTGCTTAGCGGAAAACCATACGCGCGAGAGGGACTACCCATATCGGCATCCCGCTCCAACTCATTGATTCGCTCGCCGCTGGTCGCCTTAGACCAATAATGTCGTGGCCGGGCCTTTATAGCGTTTGTGTTGTACGATACGTGCATTGCGAACTTTATTTAGACGTTAAATGAAAGAAAACATAACAATTTAGAAAGCTAAACTTTATTTTACGCTCGACTAGACGGGCTTAGCTGTTAATAAAACAAAATGGAGCTGCACTGCTTTTATACTGAGCTCGTGGTCGTAAACGTGTGTGTGTGTTTTAGATTGAACTTAGTGGAACACACTGCTCTTCGATTTTTACTCGTGTTTTTAAAAAATAAACAATATTTTGAACATTTTAAACATAATCAATTTATCAACAAGGATCGGACAAACGCCCGTCATTCTGTAAAAATAACCCTGATCCGTATGGTAGAGACTTCCTTATCTTATGATGTTGACATATTTTATTAATTAAAGATATCTTTTTAATAACACTAACACAAAGAATCTATTTAGGAGATCCCAACTCTTTGTTAGATACTTGTACACACCATAATTGTTCGAAACGTCGTTACAACGTTACTGAATATATGCGATATAATTCGTTTAAATCGTATTATATTATATTATATTGCCTTAACCGAAGAAGTTATTATACACTCAATATATCAAAATTTGATGTCAAAAATTCCTAATCGTTTATTTGTGACAATTCACAATCATGGTAGGTACTCACAAGTAAGAAGGTGTTGGGATCTCCCAAATAGATACTCTGTATTTATGTATATGTATAGGTATATAAATAACTTTATTGCACATAAACAAGTTTACAGAGAGTTGAAAAAAAGAAAAAATTTAAGAATATGTACAAAAGCGAACTTATCCCTAACAGGGATCTCTTCCAGCTAACCCTAACAAAAATAAAGTGAGAGGCAAACTAAGTAATACTGATTATTAAAACCTTGTGATAGTGTTATTAAAAAAGATATCTTATAATTATAAAATATAAATACAGTGTGTAAGTCTAATACGGGCGATCAATTTAACCAGGCATGGGATTCATTAGTGTAGTAATGGATTACAAGGTTTTTTAAAATTTACTCTTAATCATGACCCCACAGATTTTTTTTAAGATTATCGGAGCAGCAATGTAGATACGAACATTTGTTATTGTTGATATGACAGTTATGTCATCTGCTTTTGAAATTGGCTGTCAACGAGTGTTTAACTCGCGTATATTTCGTTATATCTTTCGTACATATCGCTCTAAATTGCGCGCCGAATTATTTTGTATGGAAAATTTTGTTGCTCTAATTTTAAGTAAAAGTTATTTTAACGTACTTATTATGTCGTAAACTAACACCCGTTAAGAGCTTCGCCCGTATTAGACTTACACCCTGTATATTAAGATTATAAGAAAAGGAAGTCTCTATTTACTGTACGAAACAGGGTTATTTTCACAAAATGACGGGCGTTTGTCCGATCCTTGTTTATCATAAAAAATATTAAACTGGTTTTTTCAATGGACATTTTTATATTTATATTATACGAGTATATCCTAATTTGAGTCCCAAACCCTCAACAGGCAACGGAAATACTCTTAAGGTTCAAAGAAAAAACGACCATGACCACATTTTTTTGGATTCTATTAAAGAATTGATCTTTCGTTTTTGTATGTTCCATCTCTATGTATTTTAAGTAGGTATATGTTTATTATTACAAATTATATATGTATGTTTATTATATAATTGTTATGTACGTATACTGTAATCATAAATGTTTATGTCATATTACTCACACATAAGTAATATAAGCTTTTGTTGCATCGTCCACAGCTTGTTTGCTTTGCCCGAAGGTTGACTGGTAGAGAATGCTTTTTAGCATTAAGTTCGCCTTTTGTACAATTATCTTGTTTTTCTTGTGCAATAAAGGTTAATTAAATAAATGGTATAAGTTCAATGACGTTTTAAATACTGCAGGTCACATCTGATGTAATCAAAATAATGTTGATTATTTTGTCAAACAACCTACCTACAGATATTTTACAGACAAACGGGTCTTAATCGCGTAAACTTACGTTTAATTATATCCTGCGGTGTCTGCCTGCGACCACGGGTGTAACGTCATGCCCGAAACGTCAGGATATAATTAAACGTAAGTTTACGCGATTAAGACCCGTTTGTCTGTAAAATATGAGTGATAATCGTGAAAGTTTAAATCAATATAACCTACCTACAGTACCATGCGATAAAGTTTGCAGATCCGTCTCGGCTTTATAGTTGTCCCTCTCTAACATATTATTGTGACGTTTATGCAATATTATTGGTCTCTTTCCAAAGACCGGGTAAAGTTCAGGAAATATTATTTGACCGGCTGTTATCTTACTTACGACCTTTTGTTTTGTGTTTGTGCAGTCGAGCACTTTTCCATTAACAACTGATTGTCTAATAAGTGCTAAAACAAAAGGTCATAAGTAAGATAACAATCAATCAAATAATATTTCACGAACTATACTTACTGTATGTTATTTTGTCAGTTAACCTGATTGTCCTTGTGCGTAATTATGCTTATTGCCAAAATAAATTAAGCAATATTGATCTACAATTTCAAATGATGTAGAATTGAATTTAAAAGCAATTGCATTTAAGCGGTTTATAAACGCACGAATGTTGATAGGTAGAAAGCTAATTATTTAATTTGGTTGCTATTATGCGAAAAAGAACCATGATAAAATGAAACGGAATCCAAAAGAGGAATTAGGTAATGTTAATGAAAAAAAATATTTTTGCTAATAAACTGAGAATTTTTTCTTTCACATATTTGAAATAAAATAATGTTTATCCAATCATTATAAATATAAAATTAAAAGGTATGTCCTCTACTGTTATAATATTTAAATGATCTGGATAATTTTGTACCTACACATTATTATATTTATTATAGGAAACAATTAACTCCTCTTAAGCTTAAAAAGAGTTGCAGATGAAGCTGTCCAACAAGAATTTATTTTTCAATTTTGTATAACGTCATCAAAATATAATCATGATTGTAATATAATAATCATTAATTCGTAAGTATGACATTATGTCATTACCTTAAATTTAGGTATATATACTACAAAAAAAACTGCATTTCCTCTTAGAATGTTTTATTTGATCATGGGTGCTTGTTTTTTACTAAGTTTGATATTGCTATTGGAGGTAATTTTCGTAAAATCTAAGGTAAAGTGAACAAAAATGGATTCTAATAAAACTGCGTTAATTTATTGTAGTATTTCAGTTGTTGTAGTCTGACGAACCGACTTGTGAGTAGCAAACGGGACAAATAAAATGAATTGGCGTAACATTGCGACCAAAATTACATTTTCATAAATTTGAGATTTTTTCAGATTACTTATTTTATCGTCACAGAAAGGCCCAAATTAACCCATGTGAATACAAAATATTTTGATTTTGTAAATTTTACGTCTGTGAGGAAAAACAGACGGAGTCCCATATACTTCGTAGACATACATTTCAAATCCCGGATATATTTGGATGACAATGTAGAAGTGGGTAACTATTTGACATCAAAATACGAGTATCACTCATTTTCAGTGGCTTGCACCAAACCGTCTATAGTCTGCGATTTTTAAGAATGATCGTTGGACATTTATATGTTAATCCTTATTAATATTAGGGTAAGACTCACCATTTTTTCAAAAGTTCATTCTTAGATATCGGAAACTATAGGTGTTGTTAAATTGTTTGCAAAAATGATTCGAATCCCGGAAAGGAACACAGATTCTTCTTGTCGTGAACTCAAATTTTCAAAAACTTGTATAAAATATCATTTGATATTCACAAGTGCTTTACGGTAAAGGAAAATATCGTGAGGTGCATACACCTGCGAAGAAATTTAAGAGTGTGTGTGTAGTACCAACAAGTACTGGGCCAGCGTCGGGACCACGCAAAATAGGCACGGTTGATGTCGAGTTGCGGAAAAAATGGCCAGAATACAACAAAAACGACAATTCGTGGACTCATGTCTGAGGGACGTGACTCCTATGGGGTATTCTTCCTGACACTGCTCTTCAGGCCGTTCGATCTTGGGCCATATGATTGGTTGCCTGGAGTTAAGTTTGGGTAATATTTTGGACTACATCCACAACTAATATGGTACATATCACATACCGACACGCAATCCCGGGATTTGTCATTACATAATCCCGGTACTGCATGCTCTCTATGGGACATAGGTTACTCTTTATACATCTACGCAGACGAAGTCATTGTCGTCCGTATTATCATTAAACCGCGAATTGCGAATGAAACCGCGGTATTACATAGTATAGTATATTTTCAGTGGAGAGACATACAGAAGACAGTAGATTAATTCATCACTCAGTACATCTACCTATAAACAACAATTTTCTTGTTAAATGTTGTGTCATTTGTTGTGTCAACAGTACTTCTGAATCCCTTTCTGATTCCGGTTTAATAATATTACGTTGTGCACTTATTATTATGATCTCAACACCTTTCTGAACTTCTAGGTGGATATCTACTTCTTCCAATTTCTAAGCAACCAATACCATCGCAGTTTCGTGGAGATGCACTTTAAATGGTGCTACCTCATCCATAAGGACCAATTCTTCGGTGCTGCAATGAGACAGGGAAAGCTTGTTGCACCTTGCCCGCACCCACCGGTAATATGACATAAGACATTTATTCATGGTATCGGTTTACAAGAATAGTTAGCCTGGTTCCTGCACTAGGCAAAGCCTGTACTGCAGGTAAAAATTCGGGATATTTAAGAAAATATACCTACTTAAAATAACCTATGAATAACGAATGAAGATTTGAGAAATTTGTGTGTTGCATAATATGTTCATGTGTGTATGTGAAGGTGTCTATGCGTGTCTACATATTGAACAAATGCTTACATTTACTGTATAACTCTCAGTAACTTCTCTATGTCCTCATAATGAAAAGATTTTAACCCTTTATAGGGTAACACTGTCTTTTTGTTTTTGTTTTTTTTTTACACAGAATTATTTGTATTACAAGATAGCGTTGAGGCCTGAATCCAGGAGTTTTTTGAGTGGTGCCCGATAAGTTCCAATGTAATCGTAAGTCCCAATGTACAAAGTTGTTGCAATCCAATTTGAATTTTTCATGAACCAATTAAAGTAGAATTTCTTTCATTGCTTTTTCAAAGAAACACAATTCTTACAAATGTACATATAAAACAAGGTACAAATTAAAAATACGAAAAGTAAGTATGGTGGGTCTTACTTAAAAGAGTTACTTCTCTTGTCGATAAAGTAACTTATTAATTTTATTTATTTATAACAATAAATTATGTATTCTTATGGCATAGCCACGACATTGGTCTAAGGCGGCTGGCGGAGAGCGAATCCATAAGTTGGAGCGCGAGAAGTCGATATCGGAACTCCCTCTCTGCCGTAACCATGCAGGCGGCTGATAAAATGTCTTAGAATTTATAATACCCTAAGAATTAAACTTATTTCCAGGGTGAATATCACTTATACAACATGACAGTTCAATACGCAGCTATACCTCCAGGATTCCCGTTCGAGAAAGGGCGTATCTTTGCCAATTTCTCGTACCGAAGTATCGACATCGTTGGCGGCCATATTGATATGGAGCTCAAGGAGAAGAAGAGGAAAGATATTTTATAAATATACTTATTGGTTTTCTAAATTGTCACAGAATTTTATTTCTTCGATATAATTGATGCCCCAACTCTTCCCGCGGGTGTCGTAAGAGCTGACTAAGGGATTGAAGTGTCGTCCATTCTTTGATAAAAGATTGATGATAGGCAGCAGCGTCATCATAGTGGACATATTACTACAAACATACCTAGCCAGGCGATTATGGACATTTACCTCCTAATGACATGAAAGACATGATAGATAGACTAATGTATGTATATATGTATGTATGATTATATATTTTGATGCCAATAACCAGATACCAATCGTTAGTATTTATTTGCATACGTATCTTTCACATATTATCATAATCGAACCTTATTTGATCTAGTAGGTAAATGGAAATTCTCTCAAATTGGGCTATAGTCCCCACGCTGGCCCTAAGCGGGTTGGGAACTTCACATACACCTTTGAATTTCTTCGCGTATGTATGTAGGTTTCCTCACGATGTTTTCCTTCACCGAAAGCTAATGGTAAATATCATCTGTCATTCCGTACATAAGTTTCAGAAAAACTCATTGGTACAAGCCAGGATTTGAACCTACGACCTTCGGATTGAAAGTCAAACGTCTAAACCACTGAGCCACCACCGCTGGCGACGAACGAAAAGTAGGATACTAGGTAGTAGTTACAAAGCTAGAGAAGTTTGGTTCCTCTGGGTCTTTACTGTCGCGTAGCGTAGTTTAAGTTGGAATAGCACTTACCTACAGCACCTAATTCTAGATTTTAGTACTTCTAAGGTGGTTTTTCAGTTGTGCCTAATAGTTAAGTTAGTTCCTTCTAGGTAAATTAGTAGTTAGTCTGTAGTTTAATTAATAGATTTAGATTTTTATTCTCATAATATAAAATTACACTACTAATTGTCTTAAACTAATCTAGATGAATTTACGAGTATATTATGAATATTATTATCGTCAGGATAGGTAATTAAATTAAAAAACATGAGATAAAAAAAAATAGGAAACAACAAGATACAATTTAAAACGTGCCAATTAATCCTATGTCAACAATATTCAATGCATGTCAAGACATAATTATAAATAATGATAACAAAATTAACTAAAATACCAGTATCTCCTAGTGATGGTCATGTGCTAAATATAAACTAGTTACAAAATAAAAATGGATAATAATAATAATTTCAACAATTTAATTTACTATGTCGAATGTCAAACACATATACTCATGAACAGATTACAGTGGATTTTTCAATAAAAGGTATTTCAGTTGACGCTCAAATGTTTCGTCAGATGTTTCTGTACGCAATTCAGAGGGTAGACGCAGTAGAAATCTCATATTTAAGTACATAATTATAAATGAACATGCCTTTCTATCAATGAACACAGAACCATACCTATAGCAGCTATAAAGAAAAGAAACCCTAGTTTTGTTTAACAACTAGAAATCTTTGAATGAAATGGTTGGAAAAACTCATCTCTCGTATTTAAATTACCGACATGAATAAGGTTTGTTCTGTGTCTGTTCCAGGCGAATTGCATTTATGTTTGCTTTGAACCAATTGAACCGGATTGTACCGTTCTGCAGCGGTTCTAACTAGGTTATTGATTTAATTTGTCTGTTTGATATGCCCAGTTTTACTCAAATCACAAAGGGGTTAACTAGTTTATGTAGTACACTTTAGATTCGTTTGTTTTTAATACACTCTCGGCCAAATCGACGGGTAGGGTAAATTTTTTCATAGAAAATATTGTAATACATATTTGTAATCATTGTTTAAGAATAGATTTTCAAAATGTCTACAGGATAGATGGGGAAAATTTTTGGATTGTAAACTAAATAGATTGGAAAGTGTAAATCTGTATAGTAAGAAGCATATTATTATTTACATAGGATCACTGTGTTTTTTCAAATGTGACGCGTGACGCCGCATGCTGATAAAAACCTGTCAAAAAGGAGTAAAATTTTTTAATTGCCAACATAGTAATGTCACGTTTTCTTTATTTAGACTAATTTCAAAGGATTGAGACTTGAGACAACAGTACAGCAAATTTTTAATCACTGAGTCATTGTCAGATTTAGGTAATCGTCTTTTCGGTAGACATACTTAAAGTTAAGGAATTCCTATACTAATTTTGGGATAAAACAATTGACGGTACAGCTAGGTTCCCCGGTCTATAGCCCTATGCAATCAAATTGTAACATAGATTTATAAAAGCTGTAAACTTTTGACCGCCGAGCCGACAACTTTTGTTTTTCCTGTTGACAATAATAATTCTTCTACTCCTTTTTGTGTATGAATGGGTTGCTATTAGAAGCGCTCATAAATATCTGAATACTCCTTTTTTGTAATGACGATAGAGGCGTGTTCAGATATTTTTGACCAATCCGGACGCTACAATATATCAGATGGTTGTACAAATGGCATGAAAGAAAGACCAAGGCAACAAACCAAGGCTGGTCGCGTGACCGACATCAAGGCAATAATTGGACGACTCGCGCTTAACCGGAATTTATCGAGGGTCGCATTACGCCCAAATTGGAATAATCTTTGAAGGTCAATGAACTGGAACGTCCCAATTTATCCTACGAGGTAATAAATGTATCTTCGGTTTCGTTAGAACGGGGCGAAATTGAATTTTTGCCGTGTATTGTGAGTTATCGTTCGATGTCATTGTAGATAATGTGATTGTTTGTATTTTGTAACAAATATTGTTTTTTTCTGTAAACATATTGGAATATAAGCGGACACGTTGTTCGTGTGTATTTACCTGAAACAGTTGGATTAATTAAGGAAAGCTACTAGACAAATTTTCATACATTTAATTGAAAATCTCTGGCTTAGTTTTTAACACCCTTTTATTAGCTTCACTTGTATTTAACTATGTACAGTCAAGTGCAAAAATAAGTAACGAAAGAATCCGCTCATAAATATGTTACGACGTTCTTATTACACAGAATTAGAGTGTACTGGAACATATTTTTGAACATTTTTGTGTACACCTTATTTTTTCTTTGACTGTATGTAATAAAATCGGGAATCGAACCCGGAACCTTCGGAAGCTACGTAGACATAATCACTACCAACTAGACTAAGGCTGACAAAGTACTAAAGCTATTCATCGTGTTATTTATTTATTTATTTATTTATTAAGGTTTGCCAACAGGTGGAAAACCAAAACATATTACATAGCACAAACAAAACATGACGTAGTATTCACCCAATTACAGGCAAACACAACTTGCTAACATTACGTGCTTACATTTTATAGCCTAAATTATAATTTTTTAAAAATTATAACCAAAACACAGTAATAAAATTTTAAAATTACAATTAAACAGCGACATGTAAGGTAAATTAAATTTAAACAGATGTGTTCATAGTACTAAAGCTTATATTCGATTACGTTTAAGGTAATCTCAAAATATTCATCAAACGGGTTACTCATGTAATTTAAGTCAATGATTGCCGAGTACACGTCGGACTTTGGTCGCGTACTCCATGATAAGGATCCTCTAAATGGATCGAAACATGTCGAGCAATTATCGACTTAAATAACGTGAGTAACCCGTTTGATGAATATTTAAAATTATGTTCGTGTCTCACGTTAGTTATAATTCTAAAAATATCAAAATAACACACTGCATAAAAAAGTTTGTATTCATAGGTTTATCTGTAGGTTTACCTGCATTTTATCTATAGAGCGTATGCGGAAATTGAAGGCAGTAAGAAACAAGGTACACCCATACCGCGTGTCAATCTAATACGTGCCATAAATTAAACCAGGCATGGGATTCATCAGTGTAATAATGGATTACCTACGAGTTTTTTTTTAAATTACACTTAATTATGACCCCACAGAATTTTGAAAGATTTTCGGAGCAGCAATGTAGGTAAAAACATTTGTTAATATTGATAATTTCGTATATAAGTAGCAGTTATATCATCTGCTTTTAAAATTAACTGTCAACGAACGTTCTTAGGTACATTGCGCGCCGAAATATTTTGTATGGATAATTTTGTTGCTCTAATTTTAAGTAAAAGTTGTCTAAATGTGCTTATTATGTCCTAAATTAATCCCCGTTAAAAGCTTCACCCGTTATAAATATTGGATGTCATATACCAAAGAAAAAACTACCAAGATCGAACCCTTCGCGGCTTCGCCCGTATTAGACTTACACCCTGTATATCTCGCGTGCCTTCAATTCCGAATGAACCCGAAAAGATTTTCTTCTTCAATGTAAACAATCGATCTTTGATCTATAATCAAAGAGACAGCGCTTCCGTAGCTTTGATTCCCCTGATGTTTGCTCCTTTTTAGGTTATTCAACGTTAAATGTTATTAAAGTCTACTTAAATACTTATCTGCATATTAAAATTTGATCCTGTCTTTGACATATAATTAACTAGCGACCCGCCCCGGCTGCGCACGGGTACTATACCTACATGAAAACCTTCCTCTTGAATTACTCTACCTATTAAAAAATAAAAATCCGTTGCGTAGTTTTAAAGATTTAAGCGTACAATGGGACATAGGGACAGAAAAAGTGACTTTATTTTATACTATGTAATGAAGAGAAAATTTAAAAGTACAGGGTGTTTCCTATACTTGGGTTTAATTTAAAGTGAGCTTATTTAGGTCAAATATTATAATTGTTATTTTTGACTAAGAAAAAAGTGATTTCATTCTTATTTGGACGACAACGGGAGTTAATAGCGTAAATTTACGTTTATATTATCCTGACGTTTCGGGCATGACGTTACATGCAGGCAGACTCCGAAATAATTTGATCCTGTCTTTGACATATGATGTTCCGTCAGTCATGTTAGTTTCATTTTTATGTTACGCTTAAGATTTTGTCACAGCTACTTTCAGATATCTGTGACAGAATCCGATTCGAGAAAAAAAATGTACCATACAAACCCTTAGATGTAAGCGAAAATGTATACAACATCAGTTTTTTTCTCAGATCAGATGTCAGTCGCATAGTAAAACTTCATCAATATGACCTCAGAATTAACCCTCTAAAATTTCAACACGAAAAAACATCCTGTACCTACAATACATAATATTTTATAATTTTTAGTATGACAAATAAGTTACTATAGTAGTGTTTCGTTTAGATCTTATCAAAAAAATAATGATTAGCATATTGATAAAAGCTAAAACCTTGGTTATTAAAATAAATATTAACTTTACCTTAAGTCAGATAAAAATACGACCCAAAACTAAATTAAAAGACTTACGACTTTGCGATAGTAAGTACTGCAAATTAATTTATGTGGGTCTAAGGTCTGTCAATACACAGATTTAATCTGCCGAAATCGAGCAGTTTCCATTAAATTAAGAAAACATTGTGGTCCTAAATTGTATAGGCTTCTGGGATTAAGTCTTTAAAACCCTTTTTGAAATAGAAAATTCATTATAAGGTTTTCGATAGGTCTCGACTAGCCATGTTTTCTGAATTAAATATAATCTAGGTTACTCTTCTACTCTTAGGCTACCACACGTAGGTTGTAGGTTTATTCAAATGAAAATATGAATAATGTATTAAGGAATATAAGGCAATAACTTAATATTCGTACTTCATCATAGCATAGGTACCTATAAAGCTCAGTAGAAGTTACCACATTTACTAAACAATTTTGAACATATTTTTTGTAAACATCTTCACTCGTACTGCTTTACTTGATTAAAATAATAGTAATCCCGTAAGACATATTATTTTGACTCAAGTTTCTAAGTTTCAATTTAATTGCAGTTTTAAAATAACAAGGTTTATGTGTTTGTCAAAAGTAAAAAACGATTGAAAATACCAAGATTTACTTCGAACTATTAAGCCTGAAATGTATTTTAGCGGAAAAATCTTTAGGCATTTACAAGATTCATTTATTTTATAGTTATATTACCCGTACATTCCCCGTGAATAGGCAATGAGAGTAATTTTGCTAAGTAGTCGATTTTAAAATATTCGATCATTGGTACGCAGACACTTTTAATCATTTATCGGTAGGCAATGTAAAGTCGATTTAAAAGATTGCTCGACTGGTTTTTGTAATTTATTTACAGTACTCGTAATCAGTTGGATTTTAACATTAAAAGGAAAAAAGTATGACATATTTATTTATTGAATAAACAAATCATCAAAACACAAAACTAGTCGAAAAGACCCCCGCGAGTCGTCCCCGGTGCAAAGGTGCCCATCACACTAGCCGCGTTGCCAGTATTCAGTATATTTATTGCTTTCACAGGTATACATGATGATTTGATGATACATTTTAGTTGTTCAGCTATGAAACCCTGTAGGGCACTGCAACACAATACATTACAATTAATAAACTAAGTTACTTACATTAAATAGTAGTATGTATTTGTTATGCATTTTTTAACATGTAACATATAATTCAAACTTATATCTATCTCTATATTAAATACTGTAAAATACACTAATCATCCAAAAACTCCTGCAATGAATAATAACAGCTATCCACTAAATATTTTGAAAGTTTTGTATTAAACAGGGTGTTCGTCTGTTCATCTCTGATGTTCTTTGGTAGTTTATTATAAACCTTTATACACATTACATGCCGAATGGCGACGGACAATCTTTGCACCAGACGCCTATTCCTCGAAAGTTTGTAACTTGTAATACAAGCGTGAGTCCTTATCTTATTACTGATGTTAAAAAGAGACTTCCACTTGTATTACAAGTTACAAGCTTTTGAGAAACGGGCCTCAAGTTTAGTTCGGGAAATATTATTTGACCGACTGTTATCTTCTTACGACCGTTTGCACTTACTAGATAATCAGCAGTCTAGCGCTTTTCTATTGTTAATAATGCAAAACAAAAGGTCGTAAACAGATAAGAGTCGGTCAAATAATATTTCTCGAACTATACGAACCTGCGTGGGCGTCAGACGGAAGAATACGTCGTCCCATTTCCCTTATAAAATCTATAGAATCTGCAAGAAAAAATTTATTTGAAAAAAAAGTAGTAACAAAAATTAGTTTTAGGTGGCAAGTACTAAATAACCATTGCTGAAAAATAATATTTTATACTATAAAACACGGCTTTGCAGCAACATCTAACCCCCCCTTATATCCATAAACGTCCCCTAACTAACCAAACCACTAAGAACTGTTTAGCCCTTTCAGTTGTTATCAATAAGTCTATAAGAGCGAAAGGGACAAACGATACTTAGGGGCTTGTTAAGAGACGATTAGGAATAAGGGGGTTGTTGTATTTTGGCCATTTTTTCCGCAACTCGACATCAAATGTGCATATGTTGCGTGGTCCCAACGCTGGCCCAGTACTTGTCGGGGGTAGCAATGTACAAGTTGCAGTACATTCTCAAAATTGCAGGAACTTGGAAATGTCCGAGGATTTCGTTTGTTAGTCGTATACCTCGAAATCACAAAATTCTTGTAGCTTTTCACCTATTCGCGTTTCGCCGCGATAGCGTATTTTTTTGTAGCATGAAATATCGGTGGTAAATTTTGTTACTCGCATATATTTTTAATAGATTTTTACAATAGTAGCAAATTTTGATGTAGCATGTATTATGTATGTATGTATGTATGTATGTAAATTCTTTATTGTACACAAAAAAAAACAGGTAAAAAAAATACACAACAATTCAAACAGGTACAAAGGCGAACTTATCCCTGTAAGGGATCTCTTCCAGTTAACCTTTGAGCAAAAGAGTGAACTATATGAAACAAGAGATAGACAAACAAACGTGTACAGTGCGTGATTTGAATGATACCAATGTAATTATATAGTATATTACCTACTACGCTTAATTCGTACATATACTACACATATAGTTATAACGTAAAATACATATATGTACATATACTACTTATCTATAAATAAAATACTCAACCAATTCACAAACTGTCGGAGAGCCACAACTTCTTCAGACCATTCTTGAGTGACGTTACAGACTGAGCCTGTCTGAGGGACAGCGGCAACCCATTCCACAATTTCACAGCATGCACCAAAAAAGATCTAGAGTATGTTCGCGACTTATTATACGGTAAAGCAAAAGTTAGGTTAGCACTTGAACGCAAGCGGTGATTACTGACATCGGCTAAATAAAGAAATCTTTCAGAAAGGTAAGGAGGCGAAGAAGGATTAAAAAGTACGTTAAAAAGCAAGGACAGGATATGTACGTCTCTGCGACGGCGGATCGGAAGCCAGCCAAGTTGAGAACGAAATTGAGAAACATGGTCGTATTTACGTAAGCCAAAAATGTACCTGATGCACACATTCTGCAAACGTTCGAGCTTATCAAGCAGCTCCTCCCTCAGGTCCAGGAAAGCAATATCTCCATAATCAAGAAGTGGAAGCAATAGAGACTGCGCAAGGGTAATTTTCGTCTGATGTGGGAGAAAATTTTGTAGACGTCTCAAGGAATGAAGAGACGCAAACACCTTTCGGCTAATATCCGCCACATGGGGTGTCCAGGAAAGCGTCTGGTCCAAGGTAATACCCAAATTTCGCACAGTCGATGAGAAAGGTATAGGAATCCCACCAAAGCAAACATCCGGAACCGTCATGTCTGAGAGCTTATTTATATAGTAAGGACTACCAATAACAATTGCTTGCGATTTCTTCGCATTAACTTTCAGACCAAAATTGTGGGCCCAGCAACGAATTAATTCCAAATCCCCATTAATGTCATTAACTAAGCTCGTTAATTCTTCTATACTAGCCGCTGAATATATTTGCAGGTCATCCGCATATAAGTGGTATGACGACTTAAGTGACCTGGTGATCCCATTAATAAAAATTGAGAAAAGGAGCGGAGAAAGAACCCCACCCTGCGGAACGCCAGCGGAGAGTTCACACCAGTCGGAAAACTTGTCGTCAACCCTCACGCGCTGACGCCTACCAGTAAGGTAGTTGCGAAACCAAGACAAAGACGTTTCGGTAAAATTTAGAGAGCGCAGTATACCGAGAAGTATCTCAAAGTTAACGGTGTTGAAAGCGCTACTGAAGTCTAGGAGAACAAGGATAGTGAGCTTTTTATGCTCAATATTACACCGAATGTCATCGGTGACTTTAACTAAGGCGGTGACTGTGCTATGCCCGGGGCGGAAACCAGATTGGAAGGGATTTAACAAGGAATGCATATTAAGATGAGATAGGAGACGGCGATTAACAAAATGTTCTATTACTTTTGATAAAATAGGGAGAATGGAGATGGGACGGTATTGAGAGAAGTCGACAGGATTAGAGGTTTTGGGTAGTGGGATTACGTGTGCATTCTTCCAGGATGAAGGAAATGTACCCGTGGATAGGGAGAAGTTAATGATAAAAGAGAGGATGGGAGCAATGGAATCCGCAACAAGCATGAGCATGTCCACACCTAGGCTATCCTCACCGACAGCCTTCGTCGTAATGGACTTCAGGATGGCAAGTGTATCCTGCGGCGAAATATCACCAGGCTCAAAGGGAGGCAAATCAGGGTGTTTGTTATTGGCAAGAAGAGAGAGTGTAGCTTGCTTAATAGAAGGATCGAGAATAACTGGAGAACTACTGAAGTGGTTATTAATTGCATTTAAGTCTATGATGTTGGGGGAATTCGTTTGAGATTTGCCCACCCCAAGTGATTTAAGAAATTTCCATAGTTTCGCGGGAGGACAGTCCTCTATGGAACGGTGGATATAACGACGTCTTGCACTCCTACAGGCTTTGTTACAGCGGTTATCAGTAGCCTATTTAGTTAGCCGCATTTATTTTCAATAGATGTTTGCAACAGTAGCAAATTAATACAATAATACAGAATTGTTCCCTCCGTGTGAACTTGATTCATTTAAAATTGCCCCGCTGACTATAAGTGGATCCAGGATCAGCTTCCATCTTCGCGAAATGCATAATATATATACCAAACTAAACTACAGACGAATAGGAAGGAAATATCGCGATATCATCATCATCATCATATCAGCCAAAAGACGTCCACTGCTGAATATAGGCCCCCCCAAAGATTGCCACAATGACCGGTCCTGCGCGACCCGCATCCAGCGTACTCCTGCGACCTTCACCAGGTCACCAGTCCACGCTGCGCCTTCCGATGCGTGGCCGCCACTCGAGAACCTTTCCGCTCCAACGCCCATCGGTTCTACGCCGCCCACTGCCACTTAAGTTTCTGCGATCCGGAGACCTATATCTTTTACTTTGGTTCTGCACGATATGTAATAACGCGTTACAAGCAAATATCTATTGAGGTGAAAAGCGATTACAATGAAAAAAGGGAAGAAAGTAAATATGCTAAGAATTTTATACACCATTGTAATTGGCTACCAGAAATAATTCTACTAGAAAAAAAAACTGTTAAGAAATTTTGAGATCGTGGCGAAACGCGAAAATGTGAAAAGCTACAAGGATTTTATGATTTCGAGGTATACGACTAACAAACGGAGGATTTTCATGAGAATTTAAGAGTAAGTTCTTATTGATAATGTTTCCATGAGATTTTATAAAAATGTATTATAAATGATTATTTAATGTCGCAAATAAATAAATATCTTGGGACATGTTACACAAATCGACCTAGTCCCACGGTAAGTTCAATTAAGGCTCCTGATGTGGTGTACTAGGGGACGATATATATAAGGTCCTAATTTATTAGTTGCAGATATTTTAACACATGATACTTTACATTAAAATAATTAACTTTAAATATAAATTAAGAAATCTTTTCATGTAAATTTTTTGATTTCATTTTCCTAACAAAAAAAATAATTATAATTTCGCCTAAAAAAAATCATCATGTGCATTATCACATGTCACAATAACACTGTCTGTCATGTCATCTAACGACACAATCCAAAGGAAAATAACATGACATTGACAATCAAGTATTTAATTTATCGACGTGAAGTGGCCAGTTCCAGTTAAGAGGTACGTAAAAGAGGTACTAGAATCTGTTCAATGAGTTTTCATTTAATAATTACATAAACAGGGTGTTTTTACGTACCAAATTTGTTTCTCAGTTTTCTCCAAAAAAACATCGTAAAAGCTATAATGTTTCACGGTTTAATATACTCCAGAGACCGAGTACTATCAGCTGTAAAAATATCTGCATCTAATAAATTAGGACCTTATATAATAGATAGATACATATAGATACTTACATACATAGACAGCCATGACTAAGGAACAAATATTTGTCATAAATAAATACACAAGTAATGCCCTCGCCGGGATTCGAACCCGGAACTTCCAGCTTCGGAGGCAGGATCACTACCAAATAGGCTACGGAGGCTGGCAAACAATAAATACTACCTACACAATATAATACTCGTGACTCGAGCCTGGAAAATCCATACCAAAACAAAAAACTGTCGCAATCAAACTAGGGTGAGAAACATTTTTTATCTGAATCTGAATGACTAAATAAATAAACAAGGCAGTAAATATAACTTATAACGCATGTAACTAGTACGGTCTTGGCTTAATTAGATTATTTGTTAAATTTAGAATCCCGAGAACATTCTCTATGTAAGTTTCACAACTTATGAAACTTCTTCTCGGTACATTGCTAGTTGGGGGGTAAGTATATTAAATGATTATACAATAAAACTAATAGGTCCGTTATCAATACCCAACCGTAATTAACCGTTTCCCCAAATAAACAATGGCCACTAATATGCCCTTAATCACACATTATTAGCTGTTAGCTTACCCCTATTAACGCATAAAAACCGGACTGGGTATGATTGTTATTACACGAGCGTTGCCGAGTTGTATGCTTTACCAGTTATGAACCTTTTTCAAAACACTTCAAAAAATAAAACAATAATCAAAATAGTTTATTGATAACAGTAAAAACTTATTAAACACATAGATTACAATAGTATTTTATGTAACCTTTGTTTAAGAGAGGTCAAAAAATGTGAGTGGCGTGGGTAACAATTTGAGGCGAAGCCGAAAATTGTTATTAAAGACGCCACGAGCATTTTTTGACTCAGTTAAACAATGTTGCATCCAATACTTTTTCTACGAACTCACACTTATTTTCAAATAAAATTGTAAATTTGAGAAATATTCTTAGTCAAACACAATTTATTAATCATCAAGGTCAGGCGGCAGACGTCAAAATTAAAAAAGAAAGCGTCTCTAAGGTTTACTATTCATATGAAATGACATTTAAAATTAGGTACGCAGCCATGTATTTCATTAGGTCTTGTATACACGAGGTGTCTTAAAATCCAAAAACGCACTGCGTGTATGCCCG
Organism: Thaumatotibia leucotreta; assembly: GCA_025490895.1. Classification (NCBI taxonomy): domain Eukaryota; kingdom Metazoa; phylum Arthropoda; class Insecta; order Lepidoptera; family Tortricidae; genus Thaumatotibia; species Thaumatotibia leucotreta. The sequence continues at coordinate 75,419 of JALPQI010002552.1, forward strand.
AATGCGTTTACAGGGAATGGACAATATAGACTTATCTTGACATCTGTAAGGTAGGGGCTTAAAGGTGTCTTCACGACCCTGTAAATGACAAATAAAAGTACGGGAGTAGAAAAAATTGTTTGCGGAACCGCATTCTTGTCACGAAAAAATTGTTTTATAAAAAAATAGGGGTTCTCAATTCGACTGTGTTTTTTTTATAGACTATCGAGGCTTAATGACTCTAATGCCGCAAAGAGGGATTTTGCATCCATACGTATAACTAATAAAAAAAGACGACTTATATCATAACTAATAAATTATTTTTCCAAGATCCCTTCATCAAACCCGGACTAAGGTATCAACGGCACTATATCGGGGTTGTCGAGGAATTTAATTTCCTACCCATTTCGTACCTTGTCATAGTAGCTATAATATGACAGTCCTAGCAGCTTTCATATTGATTGTCACTGTGACAAGGTACGAAATGGGTAGGAAATTAAATTCCTCCACGTACCCGTTCGATTTTAAAAATCTCGAAAATCTGTTCACGATTGTCAGAGATACCTAAAGAGTTAAATTTTGCATTGGAAAGTGATTTGCATTGGTCCCATACCTACAAAAAAAAATGTGGCTTATACAGGATGTTACACGAGTCACTGAAAACCTTGAACGGGGTGATTTGGTAGGTAATACTGAACAACTTTTACTATGGCCCTAACCCAGATATCTAAAAAAATAAAGATGGCTCTTTCATACAAAATGTCGTTATCGATCGGTCAAATGTATGAAAAAGACAAAATCTTTTTACATTTCGTGATTGGTCCCATAGGTAAAGTTCTTCAATATAGCCTACTAAAACACCCCGTTCAAGGTTTTCAGTGGCTCGTGTAACACCCTGTATAATATACGGTCTGTGCAAGGTTATTAGTGACTCAGGAAATACCCTGTATAGTAACCCATTCATAAACATCTCCTAACTTAGCAAGCCGCTAAGTATTATTTGTCTCTTTCATTCTTGTGCATATATTGATAAGACCGAAAGGGACTAACAATAATTGGCGCCTTGCAAAGCTAGTAGACTATTATGAATAAGGGGGTAACCCCCCCTTTTCATAAACTGACAATTGTTTGTCCCTTTCGGTCTTATCAATATGTCTATAAGAACGAAAGGGACAAACAATACTTAGCGGCTTGTTAAGTTAGGAGACGTTTATGAAAAAGGGGTTTTAATTTAAGAATTTGCAACCTTAACCATTCCAGTCCATCGTTATTAAAATTAGCTGTATCAACAATAGACTACTTGACTCATATTTATATTTTGTCTTATATTATTAATCAATATCTGATTAACGGAAAAAAATATAAATATATTTTTTCACGACCTAGAAAACCGCAAAATTATAACTTAAAATTTAAACTTTCGTTACCGGACGTAAACGATACTAGCCATGTTAATGCTTAGATTATCTGTGGTGTGACGTCACTCAAACCGAAAACAAACATTTGACATGTCACTTATGTCAATGTCACAGCAAAGCTACATACCCACATGTCCATGGCGAATTTCACTCGTATAAGATTCGACATGAAGTTAGTTTAAGATCCTATGACGTCACATCATGGCCGACACCGTTGTCAGAGTACGAAATTAAAAAAAATAAAACAAATTTTTCATTATTAAAATTTAATACACCGTAATCGAAAAATATTGATCTTTTCAATAGATACTACAGAAAATAATATTTTTTTGCACTAAATTTGATATGAGTCAAGTAGCCTATTCTAAATCGGGGACCAAACGTATTCTGGTTGCAGTCTTGAGTGATATAGGGTTGCCAAAAACCCCTATCGTTATGGGAGCTATTTGTAAACTAAGATACGTCTCGAGATCGCGGACGTGCCCGGAATGCGTACAGGGGGCCTACCATGAACACCGAAAATCGGCCATGTTGAACATATCAATTCCATTAATTCTTACCAAAAGTGTTTTTTTTATATTTTTTTTATGTTATTGCTTTTCACAATTGTGAGCACTTTCGATCCACATAGGAGAAAAAGTGTTTTGTCCGTTCCGTTATGCTTTTTCATAGACTTTTAATGGAATGTCAAAGTCAAATGATTTTTTTTTCAAGTAGGCATAGTAGGTAACAAGTCGTGAATTTTGAAACGACAAAATATGTGTTAGTACATTACGACACAAGTGCGAAAAACATGAAATTCGACACGAGAGCGATGTTGCAAACACGACCAAAGGGAGTGTTTTAAATCGATTTACTTTTTAGGCTCTAGTGCGAGAAGTGTGTCATCTGTACTAAAAAACGTCGTACGAGACACGTGCAAAAACGAAATTGGTAACTCGTGTCGATTTAAAACACTGTCTATCTGTCATGTTTTAAAACATCGCCACTCGTTTCGAATTTCATGTTTTTCGCACTTGTGTCGTAATGTACTATTAAGACAATTTTTACCTATTAAGAACGAAAGAGCTCGCGATTCTGACTCGAAATATCTTAAATATCTGCATTAAAAAGGTTTGCCTTTGACAAATATATGTATGGATTACGCCTTCATTGGAGTGGAAAAGACAGATGCTCGAAACTTACAAATTTCGATGCTCGTGGTAGACCTACAAGCGGGGACTAATGTGGATAGTTTAGTTAATACGGAAAAACATTAGGGTGGCAACCCTATGATTAGCGGGGTCATAAATTATATACATCACACGCAAGGCTTCTGTTTAGTATTTACTTTTTGTGGTACAGCCGCAATTAATATCAGAGTGGCCGTGCTATTCATACAAATTTGTATTCAAGGGGGTCTACTTTTCTCTGCAGCTGACTGTACATCATACTTTACGCTTCGTTTTGAGGAAACCCCTCCGTTTAAGTAAATTACTTTTATAACTTTTTTTTATTTAAGAAAGTTTTAGTACAATAAGTTTAGCAAGACCTATCCTTGAAGAGGTTTGTGTGTCCAGACATTATTTTATAACTAACATGAGACTAAATATAACTAACTAACATATTTAAATATTTAGTGAAATTACTTGTACCTACACGTTATTCTTTATTCATTAAATAAATACTATATTAATTTTTGCGTAAAAAATTACTAACGGTTAAAGAAAAACCTAAACGTAGAGTTCCGTAGGAAGAAAAAGAAAACTCCTAGGAGTACAATGCATGCAAAACCTATTTTTCAATACAGATGGTGCTTTTTAACGCGCTAGTATCGGAAATAGTTCATTTTTAGACAGGTCGAAACTTCGGAGGCCATCTGTACTGAAAACTGTCGTACGATAGTACACGTGCGAACAGGAAATTCGTAACTTATGTCGATTTAAAACAATCCCTTTGATCGTGTTTTAATTTATCGTCACTCGAATTTTTTTTTCGAACTTGTATCGTAATGATCTATAAAATCATGATAGAGGCATTTAATTGTGCAATTTTTTAGGTATCTGGTTTCTGAGAAAGGAACTGATTTAATTTTAAAGTTATTTTAATCTAAGGACGTTTTAAATTTTCTTTACTCTATACTACGAACAAATAAAACATGGAAGCCGCACGCCATACTAAATTGCCTTTCAAAAACGGTCTGTTGACAAGCGTCACCCCCATTCAATGCATCACGGCAATGAATTTGAATGTCAACCTATAAAAACTTAAACCGCCACTTAAAATAGTTGTGATTGGTCCATCAAAGTTTTGATTGGCGACATTCAATGAACATTTGTCAAAGATGTTGAGCCGAAATATGCGCGGTGTCACGAAAGGCGCTATGTCCGGCCCATCTTGGCACAATTGAAAAATTGGTTTTGGGGGCTTTGAGCTGGCGTTAGACGTCCATGTTATTATATGCTCGCAGACTCTATACTTAAATATTGTCAGTCACAACGAAAATATTATACCTAAGTGTGCTTGTTTGCGTCCAGTGCTTTAATGCCTAGAAAAACTATTGTACCTTCATAGACCTCCAAAGAATATCGTAGAAAAACTTAATATAAAAAAAAAAAACGGAACCAGTAGCATTAGCACATCTTGTTTGAGAGGAAACATGTGGTCTTTTCGTGGCTACTTTTCCATGTAAGAAGAGACTGATGTTCCGAGAAAAGGTACTCTTATACAATAGCACTTACCCATTTCGAAGTTAAACTTCTGTTCTCGATGTATAAGAAAGAACATTAGACAGTTTAGAAATGAGCCTTATACAGGGCGTCCCACGGCGATGCCACATGGAGGGAAAGTACCTTAAATATCATAGATAGCGTATTTTGCTGAAAGAAGACTTCATTTTATTATTACAAGCTTTTATTTAGTTTCACCTGTCCCGTTGTCTGTCGTTCTGTAATCAAAACTTGCAACTTAAATTTGATCCACTTCCCGGTTTCCGATTGAGCTGAAATTTAGAATGCATGTATAAATCGGATGACAATGCAATGTTATTGTGACATAGAGCTGATCTGATGATGGAGCTGGAAGGTGGCCATAGGAACTCCGTAATAAAAATATCGCCTTGTCGGAGGAAATAATAAGGAATATACCTTAATTGTTGTAAATGAGCATCTTACTGAAAGAAGATTCATTTTATTTTTAAAACTACTTAATTTTTTTTTTGTGTGGAAAAATAATATCGCAACGTTGGAGAAAAAATACCTTAATTATTGAAAATCATCTTACTCAAAGAAGACATTATTATACACGGTGGAATTTAATCGGTGAACAGGAACCCATTTTTCTAATTCAGTAATCGATGGCGGTCACGTTTATGTAGTACTTAAGTGGAACCAAGTTTTTTTTTAGCATAACATTTTTTTATGTTGAAATTAAACTTTAATTAAAACTTATTGTCACCCTACTAATGGTTTAGTCTGAAAAGTTTAATACCTCTTTTCAAACTATCAGCCATGCATCGCTCTTATTTTACATAGGAATAGAGTCTATCGCAAAAATTAATGAGTGGTTATTGCTCATTTATGTTTTAAGTTTCTATGGCTGATAGTTTGAAAAGAGGTATTAGACTTTTCAGACTAAACCATTAGTAGGGTAACAATAAATTATAATTTCAACATAAAAAAAAATTATGCTAAAAAAAACTTGGTTCCACTTAAGTACTACATAAACGTGACCGCCATCGATTACTGAATTAGAAAAATGGATTCCTGTTCACCGATTAAATTCCACCGTGTATATTTATTTATATTATTTAACGTTGAATATTTAGAATGATTGATGAAATTATTGTTGTATTTAAATTTTTATATGTTGAGTTTATTATTATTATTTTTTTATTAATTGATTTTAGGGACATTGTTTTTGTGCATATTATTGTATAGACTATATTTTTTGTTTATGTTGTGTATTTTGACTTTTATGTAAGCGTCTTGGTGTCCTAGAATACTGTAATGCTTATATATATTATGTAAAATAAATAAATTGAATTGAATTGAATTATTTCGATTTAAAAAACAAGTTGAATTGCTTTTTGAATTATTTCATGGTTAAACCGGGAATCGAACCCGTACTCGTGTCTTCTCTTCTTCTTCTTTTTTTAGCCTTTTTCAACCATTTCGGTGTAGGCCTCCTTCAATGCTTTCCATTCTCTCCGGCACCGAGCCACATGCATCCAATTAGCGCCCGCGATCCTCTTCACGTCATCTTTCCAGCGCATTTGTGGTCGTCCTTGCGGGCGCTTCTCTCCCCATGGCTTCCACTCAAGCAGACGTTTGCACCAGGATCTCTCATTATGAGCAACGTGTCCGGCCTACTTTCACTTCAACTGCGCTACTCGCTTAGTTACATCAGCGACTTTGCTATGTTCTCGAAGCCATTTGTTTGTTTTATGGTCCATTAGTGATATTCCTACCAGCTTTCTTTCCACTGCTCTCTGAGCTACTTATACTCGTGTAGTGGTTTCTATTCCCGGGCTATTATTTTTTTTCAATAAAAAAAATGAAAACAAGTTGGAACTTGTTTTTTAAATCGAAAAAATGTTTTGTTTCAGTAAGATGTTCATTCACAATAATTAAGGTGTTTCTGTTTTATCTCCTTTCATACAAAAAATAAAAAAAAAACAAAATAAATTGAATGCGATTTTATTCAGTTTTAAAAATAAAATGAACTCTTCTCTCAGTAAGATGCTCATTTACAACAATTAAGGTATATTCCTTATTATTTCCGCCGACAAGGCGATACTTTTTTTTCATACAATTTTTTTATAAAAAAAAATTTAAAAAGTTTGAATGCAACTTTACTAAGTCTTAAAAATAAAATGAAGTCTTCTTTCAGCAAAATACGCTTTCTATGATATTTAAGGTACTTTTCCTCCATGTGGCATCGCCGTAGGACGCCCTGTATATGACGTTAAGTCTAATGGAAAAATGGTAAGTTTTACCCTCATGTTAATTAGACTTATATGTTAAGAGTTAATCTATCATCATCATTAGCCTTTCTCAGTCCACTGCTGGATTTAGGCCTCTCGTTTTAACTATGCGTATAGACGCATTAGGAGGTAAATGCCTATAATCGCCACGCTGGGCAAACGGATTGGTGCTCGCAGTAATGAGTCCACTATAATGACGCTGCTGCCCGTCATTAATGAAATCAAAGAATAGTCAGCGACACTTCAATACCTTAGTCAACTCTTACAGCACCCCCCTCCCCCCACTTACACGAGTTGGGATGGTGACAAATGTATTCTTAATCTACATATAACTGGCAAAAGTACGTTCTTAGATCTCAGGATGCTTAGCGAAGTTGCCAAGCTTAGTAGCGTATCGTAGTTTTCCCTCTCTGTCACTCTTTCATATTAGAGCGACAAAGACAGTTAGCTGCCTTTCGTTTACGATTGACAATTAAGCGCTAGCGTTTGGCAACTTGGCTAAGCATCCTAGACTATTGGTAGGTAGAATCAGTGTAAGCTGTCTTAAGTCCCAAATATTGAATTTCCTGACATATTGTCTACACCACTCAACCTACGTGGGGGATTTCAATGTTTACATTTCACTTTGATTCAGATCACGTGTCTTTATCACGCAGCTGCCGAGAACAGAGACAAAATATATGATAGCGACGTTTAGGCCATTTATTCTTAGTGTTTAGTGGTTTCTGCTTTTATGGGTAAGTACTCTTCTGCTAGTTAGCTGTAAGTTGCATGCCTTTACTTTGTTAATTTCTCTGTTATTAACTTACTTCAAAAAAAGGAGGAGTTTCTCATTTCGACTGATTTTTTTTGTTGTATATACGTAACCTGATATCTCAGAGAATCGTGAACCGATTTTAAAATTTATTTTTGTGACCGAACGTGTATTACCCCGAGATGGTCTGATGATGGGATCTTGGAGAAATCGAGGAATCTCTTAAAATTTTATAGGTACATGTATGGCGCTTTTGATAATTTTCAATTATTTACAAGAATTTGCATTCAGAAAGTAGGATTTGAGGAAACCAATGATGGAAACAAATTGGGGATATTGGACAAATCGGTTGAAGTTGGTTTTTAAAATGTTTAGTTCGGTGATTATTATAAGTACCTACCATATAATTTGCGGAAATTGAATTATTGCTTTACTCGCCAAATTGGTACAATATGAAATGCCTATGTTCGACGGTGTCCATAGCAAATTTACATGAAGCTTTATCAACCCTTTAAAATTATACACAGTAAAAACTAATTCTTTTTCGTACGTATTTAAATTATTATTTTTTGACGTTGAAGATGATATAATTTAAATATTGTATTATTCTAAACTGAACTCACTATTTATCATATTAATCACCTTCGTACAAGTACAACCCAGATGTAAGTGCAATCAAATGCAAAAATGTGTATCGAAAGAATCCTTTTATAAATTACGACGTTCACTCTTAGCAAACTCAGAAATCAGAATTGAGATACTATCTTTATTTCAAGGTATTTGTTACTTAAGGTGCATGCAGACCAAAAGGGCATTCGCTGTTCTATCCCCCTACTCTACAAAATTCGATCGTTACACGAAACGTGATTCGTTGATTTCGTGGAGTGGGGGATAGAACAGCGAATGCTATTTTGGTCTGCATGCACCTTTAGTAAGTTTTGGTTGCCAACCGACGATTTACAACAATCTAATACCAGTAGCACTACTTAATTAAGGAATAGTAGTGTTAAACACGTATGATTTTAACCAGTTAACCTCGAGTTAGTTAGCTAATCCTACAATGTGCAAGTCGGGCTTAACCGCCTTATTCATAAACGTCTCATACCTTAAAAAGCAGCTAAGTATTGTTTGTCCCTTTCGGTGTTATCAATATGTATTCAAACGCGAAAGGGACAAACAATACTTAGCGGTTTACTAAGTATATTGATTTAAACTTTCACGATTATCACTCATATTTTTAAAGGCAAACGTGGTCGCAGGCAGAAACGGGTGTAACGTCATGCCCAAAACGTCAGGAATCAGGATATAATTAAACGTAAGTTTACGAGATTAAAACCCGTTTGTCTTTATAATACTACTTGGGCCGATTTTTATTTTGTTGTAGTTTTTTTAAATTTTCCAAATTTGGATATTTTCATATTTTTTCTACTCAGAATCGCGAGCTTTTTCGATCCTCATTAGCAGAAAAAAGTGTTCCAAGAATTCCATACATTTTCTTGTCTTTCACTGAGTTACGGTTGAAGAAAGTGTATGAAAAATAGTAACTCAATGGATTCTTTTTGACACTTTTTTATTTCTATCAGATGGAAAGAGCTGAAGAAATGTAAAAAAAGCCCAAATTTTAAAAAATTTAAAAAACTCCAACAAAATAAAAATCCGTCCACTTAGCGGCTTACTAAGTTAGGAGACGAAGAATAAAGGGGTTAGTGTGTGTGTACTCGTAATAAGGTCCGACCGAGACTATGGATTTTGTCTTGGCGGAGACCGAGACTAGTACAATTTAGTTCGCGGCCGAGAATCTCGGTCGGACCTCACTCGTAATCGTCACCCAAAGTTGTCGTTGCGTAGGATTTGGGTCAAGGACTGCATTTATTCGGCTTCGTAAACACTACCAGGATGGGGTCTAAATTCTTGATTAGAATTAATGAAGAGCCTTCAAATGAAGTTCATTTGAGGAAGGTTGCTTAGAATTTTTGGAAAAAATTACAGGGCATTCATTTGCGAGTGTTGTGTTGAAAGAAAAAAATTATGCTTGAGTCCATTTTAAGAATTATAACTAAGGATCGGACAAACGCCGGTCATTTTGAAAACAAAACCCTGTTCTGTGCACTACAGAGTTCCTTATCTAATGATGTTCACATATTTTATTTTATAAGATATATTTTAATAACACTATCAAAAAGTAGCTATTTAAGAGATCCCAACTCCTTCTTACTTGAACACACCATCATTGTAAATTTATGACATTGGTCACAAATAATAATTGAATATCAAAAATTTCATGGCGTGTACAGTCGAATACAAAATAAGGTGTACACAAAAATGTTTAAAACATATGTCCCAGTGTACTCCACCAGATATGTGCGAGGATGTGTTTCCATAAAAATGACACCTATTAAAGACTCCAGCGAAAACACGTCCTCCCACATCTCTGGTGGAAACGCAGCCTAATTCTGTGTAATAAGAACGTCGTAACATATTTATGAGCGGATTCTTTCGATACTTATTTTTGCACTTGACTGTAGAAGTAAGAAAGAGTTGGAATCTCTTAAATAGATACTTTGTCTGATCCTTGATTATAACCAGACAGAAGTCGCGGTGGTATGGACAAAATTTTGCTAGGGACTTCCACTCGATATTATTTTATCGATAATTTATTCTTTCTTTTGATAGAAATCACAGAAGTAGGTAACCGTTGTATAACTTTGAGATAAATTTTGTCTAAATTAGGTTTCATTATAAAGCAGTCGAGGGTTAAGCTAACTTTGGATGGAAATAGATTGAATATGGAAACATACTTACGTAGGATATTTTGGATTTTTTCTTTTTTTTTATGTTGGCACAACAAAGTGGCTCCACCTGATCGTAAGTGAAAAGTGGAGCCAAAATCGTGGCGGCAACGAACAAGAGACCAGGGGCCTATTTCTCGAAAGCTTGTAACTTGTAATACAAGCGGAAGTCCTTACCTAATTAATAGCGATAAAAAGAGACTTCCACTTGTATTACAAATTACAAGCTTTTGATAAACAGGCCCCTGCAGTAACCTGTCAGTCGTGAATCTTGCTCAGCATCATTGACTGCCGATTTTGATCAATATCGAAGGCGTGATAATAATAATATTTTATTAAAATTCTTTATTGTTGCACTACTTAAAAACAAAAAAAAGTAGCAGTAATACATTCATTTTACTTAAATACTTAGGTAAAGATAGACTTATCGCTAAAGAGCGATATCTTCCAGACAACCTTTGTTAGCCTCCGTAGCCTAGTCGGTAGTGGCCCTGCCTACGAAGCTGTAGGTTCCGGGTTCAAATCCCGGCGAGGGCATTATTTGTGTATTTATTTATCACAAATATTTGTTCCTTGCTCATGGCTGTCTACGTATTTAAGTATCTATATGTATGTATCTATTACATTTATATCGTCGCCTGATATCATAAGCCTTAATTGAGCTTACCGTGGGACTAGGTCGATTGGTGTAAGATGTCCCAACATATTTATTTTTATTTTATAACCTTTGGATAGTCAAATGGCGAAGAGAAACTGTAATGGGCAGTGCAAACAAACAAAGGAACAATTAAATATGTTTATTTCACGTGATCTAAATGTACAAATTTTTTGAGAATTACTCTGCTAGCACGATATAATTCACTAGTTACAGGAATGATTTGTTATTAATACACTCCTTAATAGGTAATGTAAACAACCAATGAATGAGCAATAATCGCACTGTTAGCCAATTAAATGATTGGCATCAGTAGCTTAATGGACAAACACTTCGGCAAATTGGCGCTTCATTTTGCTTTATTAATTACCTCTTTATATAGAATTTGGGGCAAATTGAAACAAGGGTAAGTTGATAAAGGGCTTATAATATGGTTACGTAATGTAATAGGTACGTTGACATTCCTTTATTTTGTTGTTTATGGTAACAAATGAAATATAAAAAATACCCTAACGCATTGCTTGTAAAAGTGAAAAATTTGTTTCTCAGTGATTTTTAAAGTCGACGCAGACAAACGTAATTCATCAATTTATCTTTATTTTTTACACAGCATTCATAATTTTATTATTGTATTCTAGAAGTGCGTGATTACGGAATAACGCAAGTTTTAGGTATGTATTTTTTTTTAGATTCTGCGGACGATAGGTATAGGTACACTTAAACTAGATTAAGTAATTGAGGCAGCTAAATACTTATTTTTACTATTTTAAAAATGTTGTAAATCACATTAACGACATTTTCCATTTAGTAAATAACAATAAAATTATAACGTGTGGAAATCGCCCAATTGGGGACATTACGTGCACCATTATTTCAACATGAGCCCCAATCGCATACGACGGCGCAATTGTCGCAAACTCCTATCTTACCACATCACGATTTGCGAATATCAACTTTAGTGCAACCACATACAGTCCATGAAATAAAATCTGACGGAGGTTATACTTGACTTGACATTATATCTGAAATAAGGAGTAACTTTCGGCAACTCGTATCCGAGTTCAAATTACCTTCTTGAAAGACAATTTTATTGTATTCACATAGAGTTCATTTGAAGTTGAAACTGGATGTCGCTTTACAAGTTGGTGAAGGTGCTGGGATAATGCTTTGCGTTACTGTTAAAAGGGCTTATGTTTATAGGTTATTGAAGTAAGATACGTTTTTTTTAGTAATAATAAAATTAATATGTGGAGTGCGCGACACAAATCGTCGACAATCGTTAATAAACTTGAAGGTATTGCTGTAACGCATGAGAGTGTGATATTATTAGAGGAAAACATTTAAGTCACGTTTTTGTCGACCTTTTCTTTGTGTATTTTTTTATTATTTTTGTAGATTCTTTTGAGGAATACATTGGGAAAACTTGTCATGTTCAGTAGACCAGTATAAAAGGAAATAGACAGAACTGTTCGTTTTTAGAAAGCAGTAAATGTTACAAATATATATTTATGAAATATTTTTCTAGCAGGAACCGACCACGAGAGATTGACAAAATTAAACATCTATAGACATAATTATTATCTATAAATCTTGTAGAAATCGATAAAGAAATATATTCAATTAGGTAATAAACAATACGCCGTAACTTAGAGATATGAGACAAGAATGCCAATTATCTTCAAAACGATACATTATTTTTCTCCTATCTTGTATTTAGTGCCCATCAAAAGAACAAAGACTAATATATAATATTCTAACGCCATAGGCAATAATTAATATAAAGAATTAGATACCTATTAAGAAATAAAGCCTTGGTTATTATAGTTCGGGAAATATTATTTTGACCGACTCTTGTCTTACTTACGACCTTTTGTTTTGCATCATTAACAATAGAAAAGTGCCAGACTGCTGATTGTCTAGTAAGTGTTAACGCAAAACCAAAGGTCGTAAGTATGATAACAGTCGGTCAAATAATATTTCCTGAACTATACTAGATTTGACCAAGTAAGCGTCATAATGAGAATAGGGTGTACCTACTTATCGATAACAGTTATGTCGGTTTTTTAATTTTATCAATCTCTAGTCCTGTTAGAAAAATTGGTATAATTATACTTATGTGATTTTTTGTTATGTAATGTTTACGTACCGATTTTTAAATTGCGTACATTACGTTCAGTATGAACAGTCGACGTCAAAGATATCATTACTGTTTAGGCGCCATAAATATACTTACGTGACTTTAATGTCAAGGCCATAAAGTCGTGTAAATATATTTTTGGCACTTAAACTGTAATGATATCCTTGACGTCGACTGTACCACTGATAAATTAGGTATTGTATTAGTAACATTAAGAAATTTTAAAGTAACTAAATTATTTGGGTAACTTATTTCAACAAAATAGCTTTCTGCAACATTACCAAAATAACAAAAGCGTTTTGTTTCGCGACTAAACAATATCAAAATTCTCAAGTGTCATAAATTTGCTAAAAATATGCCTGGGACTTTACTGGAAACAAGAAAGGCAAAGTTTTGAAATTAACGTTATACTTTTACGGTGAACAACAGTAATTTTAGGTGTTATTTATTTATTGGGTTAAAATTATCATCACTACTAATACTAATCTTATAAAATAATAAGTTGTTAGTTTATCATAATTATTATTGATTCCAATATTTTATAATATTTCAGTCTTGAACATGATAGTTAGAAAACATTTTAAATTTCAAAGTGAGTTGACAATTTTCATTGTGACATATTAGGACATTTTGTAATTGTTTTATGAACTTTATTATTCTTTCCTAGCGTATTTTTTTACTAGCTATTTTAATGATTTGGTAATGTATTTATCTGGCATTTATATTCCTTTCATGTAAAATCATTTATTAATACATCTTACATGAGAAAACACGTTTAGATTTTTTTGGTTGGTGCCAATCGGTACTCAGTAAAACAGCGTGTACATAGTGTTCTCTCTCTCTATCACTTTTGTTTATTAGGCCTACAAAAAAAGTTGCGTATGTATGAAAATATGTATGTTTGTTTTTTTGGCTCCACAACCGAAACAGAAAAGGGAAGAAATACACAACAACAGACAAGTAAAGTAAAAAACATCTTGAAGCATCATCGTAACAAAAAAGACCACACAAGAGACAAAAATGAAACGTAATTGGAATATGAGATATCAAACGACGAATCTCTGGAATCCGGGAGACTTACACTCAGTAAAAGAGCTCATTATTAGGTTATTTCTTTATAAAGCTGTGTTTCTCAGTATTCAAAAGAATCAGAACAGGAACCGCCGTCATTTGTTTATACATATTGGGTGTTTTAGGGATCCGCAGTAAACAAGGAACCCTTATAATTTCGCCATGTCCGTCAGTCCTTTGGTCCGTTTATCCGTCTGTCCATCTATCCATCTGTTCATCTCTTCATCTGTCCGTCAGTCTGTCTGTCCGCGGCATATCTCAGTGGCCGTTAGTACTAGAAGTGTGCAATTTAGGACAAGTATACATATCGACGCTGGAAAGGAGAAATTGGATAAGCGACATTTTTGAAGATATTGAGTTATATACACCGTTAGAATCGGCGAATTTTTCTGCGTCGAATGAGCTAGGTTTCGTATCCATCTGACAACATTTGTGTCGCTTATCCCATTGGTGATTTAGAGAACTTTCGACCATTTTTTATTACTAAACGACTTGGTTTTTGACAACTTTTAGTAATTTGGAGATTAGATAAAATATAATTCAACATAATTAATCTTGGATTATTTTACCTATTCGTCATGACAAGTTAAATTTTACTTGGATATTTTTGCTGTGTAACAACTAAACTTCACTTGTCGGTTAGCTATTTCTACCTGACTGTATGATATGTTCTCATGTCGTTTGGACAATTTTACCTTCATCTTAATTTAAAATTGAAGACGGTTAGACAATATTGCTTGACTATGATATCTGAACTACTTATTGGCGTTTATCCATTTTTACCTACATTTATTTATAAACCATCTCCTTCACATATCCCTTTTTACTATTTACCTACTTTTTGGAATAATGTTATTAAATCCTAAAACAGTTTTTCTTTTTTCACGTGTAAGTAAATTCGTTTACTAGTCACGGAATGTTACTCATGTAATTAATATGACTAACTATGAAGTCTAAAATAGTTTCTCATTTTAAGTATGTGGATATTTCTTAATGATATTATATTTATGCTATTTTATCAATTTATACATTTTTACCCGAATATAAAATACGCCACTTCGGCAGTTAGATAATTTTAACGGGATAGATTCGTTATGTAAGTCTCGGGTGGACCTTTTTACCTTCCTTATTTCTTACACAACGTGTTGGTTAGATAATTTTACCTGAATCAATTTTTCCGACCATTTTGCTTAAGCGACAGTAAATCATTAAATAACACTTGAATACGTTAAATAATTAAAACATCACATAGAAAACATATTTATGTCCATAAATAATGCTTCAATTATTTGATTTGGCCTGCTGATTAATTTAAATGATTTTTTTTCGAAAATCTCGGCGGTTTTTTGCTTCTCCTGTAAAGTACGCACTGTGTCGCTTATCCAATTTCTCCTTTCCAGCGTCGATATCATATTAATTACGCCAAGAAAGTAATAGTATAAAAGTAGAATAATTTTATTTCGGGTTCCTCCCGTACATTGTTTTTTTTATTATTTTACTGTAATCGTATACCTAGTGTTTGTACTGTTATCGTTAAAGAATAAGGGTCCCGGAAGAAGTTTTGCTGAAGTCAATATTTTCGGATACAATTGCTCCAGTCTGTCCGTTTGTTTGTCTGTCCGTCTGTGTATCTTTCCGTAGCATAGCTCAGAGACCGTTAGTACTAGAAATTTAAGCTACGGACAGACAGACGGACGGACAGACACAGACATGGCAAAATTATAAGGTTACCTAGTTTACTACGAATCACTAAAAATTATAGCTAACACATTGTCACAAGGAGTATTATAATTCTATAGGTACTTTAGTGGTGGATAATTTTAACCCCTTGTTTCTAGCAAGGCCAGTAGTGCGTGAGGACGCACCCCAGCGATTACACGCATTGCTCGTTAGGGGTCCGTAAATTGTTATAAATTGATACAGAACCCTTGCTTATAACCAGTAGCCGAACTGTGAGTTGGAAAGTATCAGTTACGATAGGTTTTACTCTATTCACAAAGCAGGTTTTCGCGCTATAAGGCTGCGTTTCTACCAGAGATGTGCGAGGAAATGTTTCCATACAAATGACACCTATTAATGGCCCGAGCGAGGTGTCATTTTTATGGAAACACATCCTCGCACATCTCTGGTGGAAACGCAACCTAACCCCCTTATTCATAAACGTCTACCAACAGTACCTAACTAACTCATCAAGCCACTAAGTATTGTTAATGTTAAAAAAGATACTTACTAACAATTTTACAGGAAGTTACAAAAAAGGGGTAATTATTCGTGAAAATCATTATATTAATTATTTCCTTTGGAGGTTTGCCCAATATTTATTATCCTTAAATTAATTAATCTATTCCAAATTCTATTTCATAAACCGAAAGTAACCCCAATAGAAGTGAGTTAATTATTAACATCAATTAATTACCAACCACTTTAAACACTTAAGCAAATTAATCACGGTTTATGATCGTAAAAGGCACTTGACACTAAACTTGGCGGTAAACTGTTTATTACCCTTATATGACTATGTTACTCAAGACGTCATATAAATGTGTTGAAAGCTGTGAATTTAGTCTGGGTTAGTTTGACTATAAACTATGTACTTTAAGCACAATATTAAGACAATTTACTATCTCAGACATTCAAGAGTACGGTAGGTAACGGTTTTAAAGTGAAAATCATTAATAATGTAAATTTTCACTTTTGCGGACACCCAATTAAAGCGTGACATTAAAAAAATTAATCGCAGCAAAGTTCGTAACGACGACCATACCGAGTTTTTATTAAATATTAGTGCTTAATTGTCGTTATGAACCTGACAAATAATTATGGTTTATAATATCACGCTACTTGGGTGAATCATAAACTGGAGCCGAAAGTCCAAATCAGAATAATAATTAAGTTATAGTACACAAGGATACAAGTGCGAAAAAATGAAGTTCGAAACGAGTGGAGATAAATTAAAGCCCGATCTAAGTGAGTGCTTTGACTCGACACGAGTTACGAATTTCGTTTTTGCACGTGTATCGTACGTAGTTTTTTAGTACATATGTATGGCCCTCCGAATATTTCGACCTGACGTAAAATGAACCACTTCTCGCACTAGCACGTATAAAAAGCGCCTTCTGCATTTAAATTTACGACACGAGTGCGAAAAACATGAAAGTCGTGGCAATGTTTTGATGACATGAGGAAATCGACAAGAGTTACGAATTTCTCTTTTGCACGTGTCTCATACGACGTTTTTCAGTACAGATGGCCCTCCGAAGTTTTGGACCTGACTTAAAATAACCCACTTCTCGTACTAGCGCGTAAAAAAGGCACCATCTGTACTAACAATAATAGTTTCGATATTTGTATGCTTATAAAAACTGCATTCATACATTTATATAAATACGTGTACTAGGTCCAGGAATAGAACCTAGACTTTTTGAAAAATAAAATTTCGTTATTTTCATTTGGATATCGGTTGTGTAGCTCTTACATAGTAACTGTTACTCATTCCAATTTCTTAGTAACACTTAGGTATTATTTAAGAGCTACTCTACCAATATCCAAATAAATAAAACAAATAAAAAAAAGTGCAGTGCAGTTTTTCTTTTTACTAAAATCGATCTAATGGTTCGCTGTTATGGTTTCCAAAACCGCCATATGGGTCAGTATGGATCATTTGGATGGATCACTCTGTATATTGTATACATTATATCGTCGCTTTTACCTACGTCTTACAACGCAAGTGAGATTATTCCATGGTATTTAATTATAAACAGTTAAAATAAACCATTCGACGGAATATTTAATCAATCGCACTGAAAAAAATAATTTGTTAATGGTAACCGAACTTTCGTCAACCTGTAACTTAAAAAAAGTGACGAGCGAAGTAAGGCAATATCTTACCAAAATCAGTTCGGTTAATTTTCTACTAAACAATTGATGTTGCGTATTGCTAAACAATATTAGTTATATCGTGTGAAAACTGTCTGTTGTATATTACCATAAGTTTAGTTATATTTAGTTTACAATTCAGTTATTGTAGACGTGCTGTATGTTGATAACAAATTTACTGTTTGTCAAAATCTTACTGAATTCACAACTTACTTTAATCAAATTTTCTGCTACACCTAAACCAACTGGCTCAGTAATGTTTAACATAACTTTTTTGTTACCTATAACCAATTCAGAGTATTATTTTAAGCAATTTGTTTCATTATATTTAACCAAATTATTTGCCTGCATGTAACCAAACGAATAGGTTGTACACGACAAAAATACGTTGTTCATATACAGCCAAATGTTTATTTATTTTGACCAAATAGTTTGCCTACTTCTAACCAAATGAATAGGTTATACATGACAAAAATACGTGGATCATATACAGACAAATATCAAATGAGTTGTAAATAGGGCTCACTGCCTGTATAAAATCCAGTACGTTTCATCGTCACCTTTCTTATCCCCTGGGTGATGAGACGTACTGGATTTTATACAGGCAGTGAGCCCTATTTACAACTCATTTAACTACAAGTAGGGTGTATAACTTGTATAAGCCACATCGATGATTACCCAAAAAGAAGTAATACTAAACGAGCAAAAAAAGAAACATTTATTTTAATTAACTTTATTAATTGTAATAATAGAAATATTCATAGTCATTTATAAGAACGGTATAGTAATCAAAATAATCAATCAATCAATAATACAATCGCGAGCAAAAGTAGTTTTTGCATCACTTTATAGGTTTTCATTGCACCGAGTATCTTTGTAAACCAATTTATTTTTCTAAATTATTTTACGAGTAATTCCATTATTTTGTTTGATATATTAGCTTCAGAGTCTCTTTGATTACAAGGAAAATGAAGACATTAAAATTATTTGGTTTACAAAGACATGACATGGTTTGAAATGTGCTTATGTAACCTTCTAATCCCCATTCCCGAAGGTAGTCTCCGAGGGTGTCTGCTGGTGGAGGTACAACTTCCATATTTTGGAATATTCAAGTAACTTGACATACATATGTCATACGCGTTTGGTTATTTCTATGCTAAGTATTGTCTATATAATGAAGTACGTTTGGTTACACATTGTGTTTTATGTGGTTAGATAAAGCGAATGGTCTGCTAGAGTAGCAAACCCGTATTTGGTTTTACTCTACTAGACAAAACGGGTTATATGTAACAAAAATATGTATTATAATAGCAAATCATTGTTGAGTTAAATCTAAACAATTTTATGTTATGGATAATAACATCGTCTTTGTTAGAAGCTAGGACTTGGTTTTTGTTGCATATTGTCAATGCTTACTCTTAAATTAGACCAAGCGGTTTATTTACATGTGAACACTTGAATTTGTTTACTGTTTTAATGTAAGACGTATACAAGCATTTATTTACGAATAGCCCAACTTAGAATAACATTATCCGTTTGGTTTTTAATACGCAAACCTGTTTGTTAATAGAAATTAACTTTAGTAACGCCATACCGAATTATGGTTAATGATGAAATAGCCAAAGTAGTTCAGTTAAATATTTTTTTCAGTGCGATCAAACTCTTTAATTGGCTGCCGATAATATTGATAATTATCATATTTATGATATGTAAAATAAAATTCGTATCACGTAACCAAACAGCAAAAGGTGTGCGTACGATCCGATATCGTAGCAAGTGCTACAAAAATCGCTACGAATCAAAACCTCTGCTACATGCTACGTCGTAGAGATGTAGAAGTTGGGTACTACCTATCTTCGTATGAGTTGTAAGGTGCATCATACTATTTTTTTTTTAACGTTGCTATGTAAGGAACAGTGTGAATTTCGTTTGTTTGTAAAATCAACCAAACAAAGGAATTGTCACTTTAGTGAGTTTATTAAATGTTTAAATTTCAATGTACACACCACATTGTAATGTACATTTGTGGCCTTACGAGGCTATAACAATATTCATACTAGGAGCATTCCATGAAAACATCTACTTTTTGTCGCTTACGTGTCGCTATGCGTAACTGCTAGGAAACACTGTCAATCTTAAAGCCTTGATATATTATTACTATACCGTAACTCAGCTTACTCAGCTCAGCTTCAAAAGTATTGAAATGACTATCTCACTTACGACATGTTTTCATGGAATGTTCCACTAGTTTATGAAATTATGAATTCGAAAGTAATTCTGTCTCGCTGTATCTGTCTCTGTTTGACATATTTTACGATGACTGACATTTAGATCAGAATATTTTATTCAAACCCTTAAATGTCTCTTGGTCCTTTGCCATATTGGCCTACTTTTAGTATAGGATTAACTAAAAAGAAGTTATTTTGGTACTAGAATGGAAGCAATTACAACATTTCTATTCAAAGTTACCTTTTAAATAAACATTTTAATTTCAAAGGTAAGTTTAAGCCAGGATTTCAATGTTGGCAGACACCCATTTTATTGGCATTGTTTTAAATGAAAATAATTCTAAAACGAAAAAGAAGTTTCATCCAACCTTTTCACCTAACCAGTGAAACAAACGACCAAAAACAAACCACAGATGAAAACCGAATTGCACAATTTCGTACAATTTGCAAAGTTTCGCCTCATCGTTAACTCGCGTTGCGTACACTGCATTATACCCGGGGATTTGCACCTTAGAAGTTCAGTGAAACGCGTCGAATGCGAATGGCGCAACGGGCACCGTCCGCGGCAGTAGACTGAAAGGCGTCGACGCGATCACCCACTAGTTGAGCGAAGTTCAAGTTCGAAATTCAAATATAGAACTCCGAATTCGAAACTCTTTTTTTCCGAGTGAGTGTTTTGTGCCAGGATTAAGTGAAACTTTTGAACTGCGCGCCGGATTATTTTCAGGTAAATTAAGTTTTGATTTTAGAATTTAAAGCAGTTGGATTGTAAATTGGGGACAGGTTGTTTTGTTATTTAAATTAAATTATTCGGACGGTTTGCGGCGTCTTAGTTTGGTTGTTTTGAATTATTAAATAATCTATTTCGGTGTTATTATAATATAATAAGGTTTAACTCCAAATTTAGCAAGTATAACACGAAAAATACTACATCTAACTAAACCAATATTTTAAGTGAATTAAAAAAACATAGTAAGGTGCAAAAAAAATAATAAAATAAATTTATGTGTGTTGTTGTGCAATATTTACCTATCCAAATCCTTTTTCGATGAATTTGTTTTTCCGTTACGTGCTTTTTTTTTTTCGTATTTAAATGTAAACTTTTGAGCCTTTTCGTATTAAGATAAGTTCATATTTACGTCATTGTCATCAAAATCATTTATAGTGAGAATATACTTTAAAAAATTCTGAGTTGCTATTTAAAATGATCGCGTGTTCGTACATATTTATGGAATGGCTACATATTTATGGAATTTAAATAAATAGTAATTTGCGGTAGTGTGAAATAATCTCCAAATATAAAAATAAATAAAACTGACTTCAACCGACTTCTCCAAGATTCCATCTTCAGACCCCGACATGGTGCCAACGGGACCATCTTGGAGCTATACCCGTTCGATTAAAAAAAATTGTAGATCGATTCACGATTCTTTGTGATATCGAGTAAAATACACATACAAATTTTTTTTATTGATAACCTCCTCTTTTTTTGAAGTCGGTAAAAAAGGGCCTCCGTAGCTCAATCATTAGTGACCTAGTTTGCGAAGCTAGAGTTCCCCGGTTCGAATCTGCTGAGAGTAGCTATTTGTTTCTACATTTTTAAGTATTTTTACTCAAAATCAACCTAGTTCCGCGGTTTTAGCAATTAAGGCTTAAGCTGTGAGCATTCACGAGTTATTAGCGACAATATATACATTTTAAATATATAAAAACAATTATGACTAAGGACCACAATATTTTAATCATAAATAAATACCAAAAAATATTCAGCTTCTCAGACAACGGAATTATGGAGACCATCAGATATTAAAGATTTTTGTTTCGCTCTTTGTTTATTTTGTTGTCAGAACTAACCGCTATTTCGAGGTATTTTGACAAGAAGAATAAAGTAAAGTTTCGAAAATCTGACTAAATAAACTAAATATTTTGTCAAAAAATTATGGAAATTTGTCCTTTAAACAACACGTCACATTCGAAACGTCTACAGACGTAAATAAATTTTACACCTGTGACGTAACTATGTGTAAGTTTCATTTTGTTCCCACTATTTATAACAATTACACTTGCAGTCAATCAATACGGGTCAGGTGTAATTTTTAATAGTAATAAGTGTAAATGGGTAGATTTTAAAGACAGTTTTTAAATATTTACATCAGATTATATTGTAATTTTCCTCAATTAATCAAATAATCATAGAAGCAAACAGGCAACACTTTGGAGTGTTGAAGCGCCAAAAATTTGAGGCTTTTTAATCATTAAATACTATTTTTATGTTCTTTTGATGGTAAAATCAGGGAAATCCCAATACAATTGGATATTAAATTAGATTTCGCCTATCACTTAAATATTTTAAAAATTCTGTTTAAAATCAGCATGATTACGGTATTTTTTCTATGAAAAATAATACCCAATCCATATTCTTTAACTAGCAATGTACAACTTGCAGAACATTTCCAAAATTGCGGAAATATACTCGGAAATTTCCGAGAATTTTCATGAGAATTTAAAGGTACGTTCCCATTGAGAATGTTTCCATGAGAAATTATATAAAAGTGTTATAAAGAATATTGTATTTCACAATTGAGTAAACAAGGCATAAAATATACATTAAAAGGCATGTATAATACAACTGTTTTGGCATGATTAGATTGCTTGAAAAATTTAAATTTCCGAGAACATTATCTATAGAAGTTTCGCTACTTATGAAACTGCTCCTCGGTGCATTGCTATCTTTAACCGAGAATGTATGTATAATGATTTAATGATAAGTTTAGATGGGATTTAGAAAACTTTTATCATGGAAATCCCAAGCTACTAATATCATTACAAGTTAGTGTGTCTCAACCGATTTCTCCACGATCCTATCTGGGGTTTCCATCATTCGTTTCCTATCATCAAATCTTACTTTCTGAGTGCAAATTATTGTAAATGAATGAAAATTACGAAAAGCGCCATATATGTATGTACCTATACAATTTGAAGAGATCCCTCGTACCAACGGGACCATCTCCGGGTTATACACGTTCGATCATAAAAAAATTAAAATTGGTTCACCATTCTCGGAGATATCGGGTAGCATACCTACATACAGCAAAAGAACTAAAAATCAGTCGAATAGAAAAACTCTTCGTTTTTTTGAAGTCAGTTAAAAACCAACTGAGTTTTTCCAGCAAAAATATTATATAAAACTGACAGTATTTAAGTATCTATCTACCTATATTATATCGTCGCTAGGTAGGTACTCACAACACAAGTCCTAATTGAGCTTAACGTGATACTATCGATTGATTTATATAAGATGTCCCAAGATATTCATTTATTTATTAAAATAGGATATCAAAGAAATCCCTAAGATTATTCTACTCATTTCTTAGAACTCAGTGAGGAGTATACACCGAGTAAATCTACATCTATTCCTTACTCGAGAGGAGGCCTAGACAGTAGGACGTCTGTAGGCATTTTTGCTACCCTTTGTAATATAACGTCCTTTTTCTTAAATTGATTTTTTATAACATTATCAGTCTATATCAGTCCATTGCTGGGTAACGGCCTCTCTTTAGCCTATGTGTAATTACGTTTCCACATAAGGCTGCGTTTCCACTAGAGATGTGCGAGGATGTGTTTTCATACAAATGACACCTCGCTCGAGTCATTAATAGGTGTCATTTGTATGGAAACACATCCTCGCACATCTCAGGTGGAAACTCAGCCTTAGGAGGTATGCTTTGTTATAAATTACGTATTAAATACCTACTTATTCCATTATTCTTCGTCTTTTGTAAATCTTCATTTCTAATAAAAGTCAAATAAATCAATCAAAATTCATCAAAAACAAGTTGTCTTGGATAAACTTTGTCGCACAAATTTATTGTTTAACTTTAGAGTTAGGTAAATGAAGGGAGGGCCTTAATTTCTTATTGTTCAATTATTAGTTTCCATGTTTCAAGATTTGCAAATGTTTAGTAGGTAGCTAGCAGTAAGTACTTAGCGGAAATTACCTACCAACCCTATCATAAACGTCTGCTAACTTAACAAGCCACTAAGTATTGTTTGTCCCTTTTGCTCTTATGGACACATTGTTAAGACCGAAAGGGACAACCAATTATTAGCGGCTTGTTAAGATAACAGACGTTTATGAATAAGGGGGTTAGTATTTAAAAAAGTATTTAAAAAAAATGGATGAGGTTCTCAATTCGACTGTATGTTTTTTTTGTACATAACTTTAAGTAGGTAGTTATAAAAAGGTATGTAGGTATATTACTTTACGAAATCGTGATACTATCAAAACACTTATTATGAAAGAAACTGCAACTATATTTTCAGGGTGCTTAGAGAAGTTGCGAATCGCTTACGCTTAATCGTCAATCGTAAACGAAAGGCAGCTAACTGTCTTTGTCGCACTAATGGGAAAGAGTGACAGAGAGGAAAAACTACGATACGCTACTAAGCGTTAGCGATTGGCAACTTAGCTAAGCATCCCGTGCATAAAAGAACTATCGCAAATATGTATACCATAAACCCACATAACTACTTATAGTCCAAACGCTCCCAACCAATGGTCGAAAACTTAATGGAATGTATATTGATTTAAACTTTCACGATTATCACTCATATTTTAAAGAACAACGGGTCTTAATCGCGTAAATATATCCTGACGTTTCGGGCATGACGTTACACCCGTCGTCGCAGGTAGACTGTTAAACGTAAGTTACGCGATTAAGACCCGTTTGTCTTTAAAATATTAATGAAATATCTTCCATTACGTGTAATTGTTATATTAATCGTGCTATTTATAGGCAAAAACTCCTCATTCATAATAATGCAAACTTGGACAAAGCCGAAAAGTTTTTTTTTTAATGTGACGAACTGCGACCATATATGTACTATAACATGGACGTCTAACGCCAGCTCAAAAATGCCCCCAAAATCAATTGTTCAATTGTGCCAAATTCAAATTCAAATTCAAATGTTTTATTGCGTTTCATGTGTAGGTACATTTGGTGAACCCTGAGAGGGTATAGCAACTTACAATAATTATTAACTAAGTATGACAAGAGAAACCATCAACTAATCTAAATAACAATCATTAATGTAGATACCTAGACATTAGTTTATCAACTTACTAATTAAAATGTACAATATATTTCTAGCTTAGAAATTCTTGGATGGTATAGTATGGTTTGCTGATCAAATGTTCTTTTAACCGTGATTTAAATTTTTGAATATTCGTTTCTGCTTGTATGTGTTTCGGGATTTTATTATAAATGCTAACTGACATGGCAAATGGACCAGAGTGTATCATTTTCATGTTCGAGTTAGGCCGGGCTAATCTAGTATTGGGACGTAAGTTTGATGGACGGGAGTACTGTGGGAAAAGGGAAATATTATTTTTAACAAATGTGCTTACCTCTAATATATACATGGATGGAATAGTCAAGATTTTGTGGTAAATGAAGTATTCTTTACAACTTGTCCTATTATCTAAATTAGCAATAATTCTTATGCACCGTTTTTGCAGCACTAACAGCTTATTTACATCAGAACTGTTTCCCCACAGTATTATGCCGTATAGTAGCCATGCATGTGCATATGCATGGTAAGCACACATGGCTGTCTTAACATCGGTGCATTTCTTTAGTTCATATAAGGCATAAAACGGCTCAATTTTACACACACTGAATTTATGTGCTCCTTTCAGTTTATTGTTGAATCAATATGTATGTTGGAACATAGAGTTCTTATATGTGACCGATATAAACTAGCTGGTTAGAATAATAAAACTAATGTCAATGTTTGTTTACCTAGTCGCTCTGTCATGTTAGATTATTACTTCAGTCTGCTTCAGTGCACAATATAACTCGGAACAGTTTACTGGTATTTCATTTACGGAACCTCCAACATGGTAGCATCGCTGCGGTAATTACCAGATTCCAGAAAAAAAGTGCGCGTGTGATTTCGATACAAATATTTTCAAAATTTATTCGCATGAAAACAAAAGATGGCATCTGCCAGTCAGAATGTTTCGATCGAAAAATTATCCGGAATTCAAAATTATAATTCATGGAAATTCGTCATGCGGATGGTGCTTATTCACGACGATCTTTGGGATTGTGTGGGAAAGCGTGAAAATAATGAAATCGACGAAAAGAAGCAGGAGAAGGCGCTCGCGAAAATCGCCTTAAACGTACAGCCTTGTGTGTTTCCACTGATTCGAAACGCCAAGACTGCTCGCGAGGCATGGGACAACCTGCAGAAGGCGTACGAGGACAGAGGCTTGTGTAGACGACTCGGATTGCTTCGTACATTATTCGCTACAAAATTAAGCGAATGTGTGAGTATGGAGGCATACGTGAACAAAGTGTTGGATTCATCGCAACAACTGAGCGACATCGGAGCGGCTTTGGAAGACGACTTCGTAGCCGTAATTTTGCTCAGCGGTTTGACAAGCGATTATGATCCGTTGATTATGGCTCTAGAAAATTCGAACACGTCACTGTCAAGCGAAACTGTCAAATCAAAATTGCTTCAAGAAAATGCACGTCGTGATGAGAAAACCGAAGATACGACTGCTTTAGTTGCTCGAAAGACACGAAAACCAAATAAGTGCTTCAAATGCAAGAAGACTGGACATTTTATGAAGGATTGTCCTGAAAAGTCTGACGGCAAGAAGAGTGGCCGTAAAGGCTCGGCGCTTCTCACGGCGTTGACCGCAGGTATCAAGCGCGACGTTTGGTACGTAGACAGCGGCTCATCCTGTCATTTATGCAATGACCGCACATTTTTATCGGATTTTTCGAACGAGAAACCGAAGAAAGTATACATTGCCAATGGCGAAGCTCTAATGACGGCTGGACGAGGTACGGCGCAGGTTGTGTTCAAGGACAATAGCGTAAGAATGATAAGTAATGTGTACTTAGTTCCTAAATTGTCTACAAATTTGTTATCTGTAAGTGCCATGGTCAATAAGGGTTACAAAGTTGTGTTTTGTTCTGGTGTGTGTACAATCACCGAAAATGGGGAGGTTTTAGCTACTGCAACCGAGAGAGATGGTGTTTATCAACTTGATGCCATTGAAACCGTGTCTATTTTGTGTAGCGAACCATCCTCGCAGGCTATGTGTTCGTCTTTGTCTGTAGATACAGGTGACAGCGAGGCGGCGTCAGAGTGTCAACTGAAGGATGACAGTCGTCCTGTTGAACACGTCAAGCAAGCGCAGGCCCAAGCACCAGCGAAGCAGTTAACGCAACAAGTTTGGCATCGACGTCTGGCGCATCTGAACACCCGAAGCATGGAGTTATTGCGAAAAGGTATGGCTACTGGGATTTCTTATGATAACAATAACTTTCAGTCTTGTGTTTCCTGTGTTGTAGGTAAACAGACTAGGTTACCATTTCCAAAGAAATCTGTATCCAGGGCAAATGACATACTTGGGTTGATTCACAGCGATATTGCGGGACCACTTCCGTGTCCGTCCATAGGTGGGAAAAGATATTTCCTGACGTTCATCGATGACCTGTCACGAAAAACTTTCGTTTATTTCCTTAAGAGGAAGGATGAGGTTTTCGAGATGTTCAAAGAATTTAAAACTCTTGTAGAAAACCAAACCAATAAGAAAATAAAAGTTTTGCGAAGTGACAATGGTGGTGAATATGTCAATTCTAATTTTCAGAAATTCCTGAAGAAGCATGGAATACGACATCAGACCACAGTACCAAGGTCTTCCGCGCAGAACGGTGTCGCGGAGCGCGCGAACAGAACCATCATGGACAAAGCCAGGTGCATGCTTCAGGAAGCAGGTCTGAAGAAGGAATTCTGGGCAGAAGCCGTTAACACCGCAGTCTACCTAAAGAATCGTTCTCCAACTAAGGCTGTGATGGGCAGTACACCAGAAGAGAAATGGACAGGTAAAAAGGAAAACCTTAGTCACCTACGTATTTTTGGTTGTCAAGCTTATGCTCTTCAGCACAAACGGGATAAATTGGATCCTAAGAGTAAAAAACATATTTTTGTTGGATACTGTGACGAAACAAAAGGTTACAGATTGATTGATCCGACCAACCCGAAAAATGTCATAAAAGCAAGAAACGTAATTTTTCTAGAACATGCTTTTTGGAATGACATATCATCTGATGAATGTGACAGTTCACGTTACAATCTCGTTGATCTGGCTAGCAACGATAAAACTGTCAATGATGATGCTCAAGTGCAACCGATGTTACCCACAGAGCCCGCAGAAACATCTACAGAAGACTGTCAAGATAATACTGTCATTACGGTAGATGATTCTGAGAGCAGTACTGAGACCCCAGATGACTCAGCGGATGAAACGTACATTCCAGGAGATTCGACACTGGAAGACTGCGAGAACTCTACAGAGGAATCCAGCGAGTTTGAGTCTGCGAGCGTAGCGCGCACTGCGTGCAGTGACAGCGGGGACCCTCAGACAGTTCGTGAGGCACTGAATGGCCCGGAAGCTAAGGAGTGGAAAGCTGCGATGGCGGAAGAGTATAAATCCTTCATCGATAACAAATGTTGGACTCTGACTAATCGCGATTCGAAGCAACGGCCAGTTAAGTGCAAGTGGATCTTTAAGAGGAAACTTGGGCTGAATGGGGAAATTTTAAGGTACAAAGCGCGCCTTGTTGCAAAAGGTTACACGCAGAAATACGGTATAGATTACGAAGAAACGTTCTCTCCCGTAGTACGATATTCTACTATACGTACCTTGCTCGCTTTAGCTGCGGAACATAATATGAATATCGAACATCTGGATGTGAAAACGGCATTTTTGAATGGAGATTTAAAAGAAACCGTTTTTATGGAACAGCCAGAAGGCTATAAAATAAAAGGCCAAGAAGATAAAGTTTACAAGTTAAATAAGGCCATATACGGACTGAAGCAAGCTTCGAAGTCTTGGTATGATAAGATAAATGGCGTTTTAACAAATAAAATGAAATTCAAGCGATTATCTTCTGAACCTTGTGTTTATGTCAAGTCGAGTGGAAAATCTATGATTATAATTGCGCTCTACGTTGATGACATAATACTATTTTCTTCAGCTGATTGCCAAGATACGGCGAAAATCAAAGAGGAACTGAAGAAGGCCTTCGAAATAAAAGATTTAGGGCCAGCACATCACATTCTCGGAATGAGGCTTTGTAGACAGAATAACGAAATAACTCTAGACCAGTCGAGTTACATTAAGAATGTGCTAGAACGATTTCAAATGTCGGACTGCAAATCTGCGCGAACACCTATGGAAACAGGACTGAAGCTCGTGAAGTCAACTAAGAAGGACTGTACTTACGACTACAGAGGCCTGATAGGCTGTCTCATGTACATAGCAGTGTGTACGCGGCCGGATATTGCACATGCTGTCAGCTCACTCAGCCAGTTCAACGATGCTTACGACGAGACTCACTGGAAGGCGGCAAAGCGCGTTCTTCGCTATCTTAAAGGTACGCTTAATTATTCTTTAACTTTTCAGAAGTCAGGTTTGAATATTCTTGCGTATGCGGACGCAGATTATGCGTCGAATGAGGTCGACCGTCGATCTTATACCGGTTTCGTTTTTAAAATTGGCAATTCTACCGTCTCTTGGGAGAGTAGAAAGCAGAAAACAGTGGCTCTTTCTAGCTGCGAAGCGGAGTATATGTGTCTGTCAGATGCTTGTAAAGAGGCTCTTTTTCTGCGAAAGTTTCTGTTCGAAATTTACGGGGTACAGTACAAAATAACTTTGCACAATGACAATCAGTCAGCACTGAAGTTGTGCACTAATTCTATGTACCACGCCAGAACAAAACACATCGATGTCAGACATCATTTCATCAGGGAAATCGTTGAAGAAGGTACGGTTACCTTAAAGTATCTTTCCACTGACCAAATGATCGCTGACGTGTTGACGAAACCTTTGACTAAAGAAAAACACGATAAGTTCGTTTCCCATTTATTTATTGCACTAAATAAGTGAGGTCTGGGATTTTAAGTAATGTACTTGCAGAAGTATAGATTATTTTGGATCCGTGTCATATATGTTTTGAATGTTTTCTTTACTATTTATATGTGACGGATACTTTGATAATTTTATACTTTTGCTAATGTTTTTGCTGTAGATAGTTTTTATTTCTTAGGGCAGCAGATGTGTCATTGCTTTATATATATCCTTATTGTGTTTATTGTTGTGTGGCTATGTAAATATTTGTAGTTTATATTGGATCAAGGGCCAGTGTTGGAACATAGAGTTCTTATATGTGACCGATATAAACTAGCTGGTTAGAATAATAAAACTAATGTCAATGTTTGTTTACCTAGTCGCTCTGTCATGTTAGATTATTACTTCAGTCTGCTTCAGTGCACAATATAACTCGGAACAGTTTACTGGTATTTCATTTACGGAACCTCCAACAATGTATGCCTAATAGTGGGAACGAGTCAACAGATTCTAATGTACTATTTTGGAATGAAAAATCTATGCTTATGCTACGTTTCTGATAGGGCCTAAATTGCAAGAGCTTAGTTTTATTAAAGTTAAGTTTTAAATTATGATCATCCAACCAGGACACAATGTTTCAATCATTAATAAGGTACAATGTTGTGATACCTAGATACGTCACTCATGGGTCGTAACTTTAACATACTGTTTCTCCTTAATGGATAACTTTAAAACACTGGGACCTTTTGCGAATAACTAGAGGCAGTCAGAGGAGTCTTCCATTTTATTTTTTGCTTTAGTTACAGGGCCCACCCTGTATACCTATGAACGTATTTGGCTTGGCACCGACTTCTAAGAAATTTGTAGGATACCTAGCCATAATATTTTATTTCAATGAATAGGGTAAAAGGTTTAAAGGTTTGGGTAGGAAATCCTAAGAAGTTGGAACTAAAATTATTTTTTACTTTTTAGTTCGGGTGAATTTTTGAAGGCGGTTTTATTTTTATTTTAAAATATTTTATTAAATGGCGGTTTAAGTTTTTATAGGTTGATATTGAAATTCATTACCGTGACGCATTGAACTAAAATTCAGGCCCATTTTTGAAAGGCAATTTAATATGGCGTGCGGCTTCCATGTTTTATTTGTTCGTAGGTGACGAAGGTAGACAACTGAGCTCTCAGCCCACCTGGCCCCAATTCCACCACCTTGACAAGTGCTACAATTGTAAATTTACTGTTTCTCCAATCGGGGGCGTCTATAGGCTACAGATACAGCTTACCATCGGAAGGGCCGTACATTTGTTTGTCACCAACATAAAATATAGTTCAGGAACTTTAATAAATCAGTGGTAAGTAACTACCTACTTTTTTGCGAAGCAAAATTACAATTTTCACAAAAAACACGACAATTGTAGCGAAAATCCGACATAAGTCGAAGCTCGTGTCAAGATTTCATAACCCTTTGACCATCTGACAACTCTGTCAGAGCATTCAATATCGAATCTTACATATTTGTAAATTGATTTGGTTTTGTTTTTTATATGACGGCAAATATGTTGCCAATACCCATTATAGGGTTAAAATTGTACTAAACTTTGCGACAATTGTCGTCGGTTTCGGAAAATAAAAAGTAGTTTATTAGCGATATAATAACGTTGTTAGTAATAATTTTATGTTGGTGGCATACAAGCACATGGACCGTCCGATAGTAAGCGGTAGCCGTAGCCTAATGAACGCCTGTGACGTCAGTAATTAAATAGTGATATTTTACAATTGTCACACTTGTAATTAAGGCCCATGGACATAGTGACCAAAAAATCGCCTATGCGCAGCCTATCCTGAGGACTTAGTTGGATTGCC
Organism: Thaumatotibia leucotreta; assembly: GCA_025490895.1. Taxonomy (NCBI): domain Eukaryota; kingdom Metazoa; phylum Arthropoda; class Insecta; order Lepidoptera; family Tortricidae; genus Thaumatotibia; species Thaumatotibia leucotreta. Next base: position 107,080 of record JALPQI010002552.1, read on the forward strand.
TCTATCTATGCCAGTAATTACACGGGCTATCTTACCGGGACTGATGTTTATTTAGGAGTTGAAATTGTGGATCATAGTTGCAGTATTGAACCATAGTTGAGTGGTTTTTAATGTACATAAAGTGTTGGCACTAAATATTAAAAAACATATCTTTCCCTTATAATATAAGGCTAGGCTCCTTTGACCAATTCTCTAAGGGCAAGCAATAAATGCCTGCACCTCCTATTAGAATACTTTACAGTTTTCTAGAATAGCTAGACAGACCTGGGCGCTGCCATCTATTA
>JALPQI010002553.1:0-98907 GCA_025490895.1 Thaumatotibia leucotreta
TAAAAAGCGAGTCTGTTTGCAGTATTTTCTGAAAAATGACACCTGACTCGTATTATTTGATCGCGAGTTTTCCCAATGACTCTAAATTAAAACTTGTAAGTAGTTTTGGAATTAATGCAAGTTTAATTCTTCTCGTTTTTTCGCTGACCCACACTCTCACTGGTCATCTTCATCATACTAGTAATTATTAAGAAGTATAGCATAGTAAACTATTTGAATTCAGTCACACTCCGAGACAAAAAAAATTGCAATGGTACATTATTTTCTTTGTTATTTAACCCCAGCTGCCAGCTACGTTCGTATATTTACATTTTTCGTCTTAGCAACTGTAATGACCACCCAGTATAAATAGAGAAACTGCATCTTAATATGCAATACATTTAATTAGGGTTCATATTTGAACGACTGGTGATAGATCCCCGTGAAACAAGAAGATAAATACATGCAATTTGCATTAACATTAGTATGTCGGATATTGACAATCAGTATTATTTACTTGTCTCTATGATGACAATGTCAAAGATGTCAAAGAATGTCAAAGATCAGTATTATTTACTAGTCTCTATGATGTAACCCCCATTGAGCCATTCCACTTTTACGATAACCTATAACCGGGTCATATGCACTTACCTGACATGTTATATTATGTATTTTAGGCATCGCAATTTAAAATTATTTAATATACCTACCAAGCAATAAAACTATAGTTTATTTAAAGATGTAATCTACCTTATTTAAGTAAATTAAGTTATTTATTAGTTTATATTAAAATGTAGATGCCGAAATAAAGCTAAAGTCTTTTACGATTCATTTAAATAATTTGATATCAGAATAAGAAAGTAAGAAAAATAATATTATTATAATTTTCGTCTCATGTTTACTTAAAGCAAACACAAACAGCGATATACACCGAAAATATTACTAAACATAAAATTTAAGCAAAACCGGTATAAAAATCGGGCTGCTTAAGAATTTGCTCAGCCAATTTTCTTATCTAAACAACCCTCAGAAAACTTCCCAAGCAAGGATGGGCAGATCCGTTAAACGTCTGTGACAAGGGCCTATCGTGATTCATATTCCTGAAGCATTTCTTAAAAACCAGAATATACTGAGCTCCAATCGGTACATAGTTCTTTTAGATTACAGGTTCAATGAGTACAGGTCCTTAATACTTCTCACAGCTCGGTATACACTCATAAGAATAGGTCCCTTTGGGCCCGGAAGGGTCCAAAACTATTCTATAGAGCACCCATAGTACTTTCAGGTAAAACGTGTCATAATGGCGTCGGAAGAGTGTAAAAATTGCATGATAACCTTTTGAGGCGGATTTTAGCTGGCAAAGTGATTTGATTCTGTGCTAGCCTTTGTGTGGTAGTGTATGGTGTTTGCCTTTGTCGCACGACATGTTATAATGCCCCATTTTGTTATGCGACAGCGTTGATTGTGAAATGGCTTTCGTTACACCCAATAATATGACTAGTAGTTTTGGCTATTCTAATACATTTCTGATCACAGTTTCAGATAATTCTAGAAAACGACCATAAAAAGCGAGTCTGTTTGCAGTATTTTCTGAAAAATGACACCTGACTCGTATTATTTGATCGCGAGTTTTCCCAATGACTCTAAATTAAAACTTGTAAGTAGTTTTGGAATTAATGCAAGTTTAATTCTTCTCGTTTTTTCGCTGACCCACACTCTCACTGGTCATCTTCATCATACTAGTAATTATTAAGAAGTATAGCATAGTAAACTATTTGAATTCAGTCACACTCCGAGACAAAAAAAATTGCAATGGTACATTATTTTCTTTGTTATTTAACCCCAGCTGCCAGCTACGTTCGTATATTTACATTTTTCGTCTTAGCAACTGTAATGACCACCCAGTATAAATAGAGAAACTGCATCTTAATATGCAATACATTTAATTAGGGTTCATATTTGAACGACTGGTGATAGATCCCCGTGAAACAAGAAGATAAATACATGCAATTTGCATTAACATTAGTATGTCGGATATTAACAATCAGTATTATTTACTTGTCTCTATGATGACAATGTCAAAGATGTCAAAGAATGTCAAAGATCAGTATTATTTACTAGTCTCTATGATGTAACCCCCATTGAGCCATTCCACTTTTACGATAACCTATAACCGGGTCATATGCACTTACCTGACACGTTATATTGAATTTATTTTTCATTGTCTCCTTTTTTAATAAAGCTTGGCTCATGTGGCTTTATGGTTCGGTCCGTGTGAGGAGCTTTGCCACAGATCACCTTCACAGTATAGCACTAGATAGTTCATTTAGAGTGTTTTTTGAATGTCAAAATCAGGAAACATGAAATTATCCCAAGAAGTGAACCTACATGTAAAGCAACCTAGTTTTAAGTAACTTTAGACTGATATTGTCGGTTGACAACCAAAACTCACTATAAAAACTGTCACTACTCTTAGCAACCTCTTATGTCAGTATTGAATCAGAACTTCGATCGAACTAACGATCTCTATTACAAGTAGGTATTTGTTACATAGTGAGTGTTGGTTGTCAAGTTTGTCAACCGACGATATTATGGGTCAAATAAATCTATCGACATTTTATTCATATTTTATAAGAACTCAATGTTTATTATTATTTTGGCGATATCTACGACTCAAGATGTGGACATGTAGTAAAAATGGATCTTATTCGTACGAGCTGCTTAGCTGGTTAGATTTTCCTATATGGATTTTTTTTGCAATTTTTTTGGAAAAAATAGTAGACTAGGGTAAAAATGGACATTTATGGCCTTGTTGTACACTTCGCTTTTCACTTCGATAGCGAGGAAAATAAAACACATTTTTTCCGACATTACATTATCGTAAAGCGAAATAACATACATAATAACCAATTCTCACATACTCACTTTTTTTTATTTTCAATATTGTGATCAGGTTCAGATTGTTGGTTTTCTGCCAAGTCAAACATTTTTAAACTACAATCGACTCCTATTTTACTTGATTTGCTAAATTTTATGACAAAAAATGCGGAATTCTAACAATTGAAGCAAAACTGAAAACAATATAACAAGTTTTGCCAATACACTATTTTATTGCTCAATGCTCAGTAAACTGTTTTGCTGTTGAGACCCTTAGTCTCAGAAACAAAATGCTATTTTATGTCGTCTACGCCCCATGTAAAGATGAACTTTTTGAGCATGAGATTTGAAAATACTTTGCTGCTTAATTTTTCTGGTCCGAGTCTTTGCATTATTTACGAAGCGGTATCTAGTGAAATATGATCTATTCGTTATTAAACTAGCTTCAACTAGGTGTTCTTTGTTTGAGTCCTTTGTGTAGGACAATAAATAGATAAATAAAATTGTGCTACCCAGAACGGTGATGTAGCAGGTGTGAGTAGACGTGTGCGCCGATGTCAAAATGGTCGGCGGCGGCGTTTGCCAAAAAGTTGGCGGCGGCGGCGTGATTTCGGCGTGAAATCGGCGTGAAGGTCACGTGAATATAAAAGCGGAATTAGATCGTATTCTTTGTTATAATTGAGATAAATACAATATAAATGTTCAATAAACACCACTAATGACCACCTTAACCACCATCTGATCAACAGATAACAGTTTTCTCTTCCGATCATGTTCTAAAGCTTGTCCACGAAATTAAGTAGCCATCGTAAAATCAGTCTCCCCTGTTCCACAATAGTCCCATGTAGTTCTAACAGCCATGGGTCCGTAAATTGATTAATTTTATGTTTAACAATCCAATATCCAAAAGCATTCTATTAAAAGTCGTCAAAATCAAAATAACTTCAGATAATGCTTAATACAAAAGTTCACGCCCAAAAAAGACCGATCTTACGATCTTAACAATATTACACTTGAAATAGTTAATTAAAATTGTAGACACGAGATTCACAATTTATTATCCTAGTATCGGTCTGTGTGGGTTCCGGCGCAATGGGAGTACTAATTGGTCAGCCAAATCTTCCTACTGAAGCAACTTACGAGAAGAAGTGCGAGTATGGCCAGGAAATCCACTCTCTCTTTGTAGACTTTGCCAAAGCTTACGACAGTGTCGACAGAGAGTCACTCTTCTCCATACTTAGGAATTTTATGATCCTAGATGAACTTATACGAATGATTATCGTTGCTACTGGTGTAAGTAGGATGCGGGTCAAGGCAGGAGGAGAGTTGACGGACGAGTTTGAGGTCGTTGTTGGTCTTAAGCAGGGGGATGCGCTATCCCCCATGCTGTTCAACTTGGCACTCGAGCACGTCATACGAAGAATAGAATGGCTAGACGGCGGAGTCATGTTGAACGGTCTGCATAAGATAGTTGGGTACGCGGATGATCTCGCCTTGCTTGGAGAGAACAAGAGGACTGTTGTGGAGAGAGCTAGGGCCCTTGCGGAAGAGGGCTTGCCAGCGGACTCAAAATCAGCAAGGAAAAGACCGTGTATCTGCACATGCGGAGGCACAGGAACGTCCTGGAGCCTAGAGAAGACCGGAATGTGGATGATGTATCCTATCAAGGGGTAGAGAAGTTCAAATACCTGGGCTGCGTGGTAAATGACACAAACTGCAGGGAAGAAGAGATTGAACTTCGCATCCAGGGCGCCCTTAGATGCACAGCAGCTCTCCATAAGGAGTTAGTGTCCAAGATCATGCACCGGAGGACCCAGATTTGCATTTACAAGACTATCATTAGACCGATCTTAATGTATGGATGCGAAGCGTGGACGCTCACCTTGAAAGAAGAGAATAAGCTCCTTGTTGCGGAGAGAAAAATCTTCCGCAAAATTCCTTCCCAGAGACCTGACGGTAGTTGGAGAATCCGAAAAAACCAAGAGCTGGAGGACATCATTTCTGAGCCCAACATCTTTGGCGATATTAAATCCGCAAGGCTTCGTTGGCTCGGACATGTGTTTAGGATGCCAGTTGGCAGAGCGGTGAAGAAGGCCTTCCTAGGAAGACCCAGTGGACGCAGACCGGTTGGTAGGCCAAGATACCGCTGGAAAGACGAGGTGGAGAAGGACCTACGCGCCCTGAATGCAGAGAACTGGGAGAAGATCGCCCAGAACCGGGCGCATTGGCGCCAACTCGTATCGGAGGCCAAGATCCACTTTGGGTCGCTGAGCCAGCGGAGTAAGTAAGTAAGTATCGGTATTGTAATTTAGTTAAGACCCATTGGGAAACTAAATGACCCAAAATGGTAAAATAAGAAGAAACACTGCTAAAATTGAAGTACCTTGAATTGAAGTTTCAGTTATTCTACGACTCTCAACATTTATATTTCAATCTCGTAGCGAACTCCTCTTTCCATCAATTAAATAGCTTATTGAGTGATCTTTTTACTAAGCCTATAGTTACCTACCACTTTAGAGCCGTAAGTAACACTTGGTCGAAGAATTTCGTTTTGAAATATAAGTACTGCGGGATATTGAATGAGAAGATATTGTGCTGTCGGGCACTACTTTACTTTTGACCTTTTTCTCAAAGTTAGATCCACCCAACTGGTCCAGCTGTCTGTCTCCGGTACACATATATTCGTCGACTTTGAGCTTAGATCTTGACTGAAGTTTGTATCTCAAATTCTAGATATTTCATATGGTCTTCGTTGATCTTCGTTGTATCTTAGCTCAAGTTCTCCAAGGTTTCAGCCATAATTACTTTATAGTCGGCGAACCGAACGTGGGTGGTAGAACTGATATACTCGCTATTGTTGTTGATGACAAAGCCCTATTCAGACCAAAATCTTGAAGACATCTCCCAAAGCAACCAAAAACAGTTTTGACATACTCCGCAATACTCCTCAGTGCAATGGTATGGGTTTCGAATACCGGTCTTGGAGACGAACTGGACGCTACAATATAAGTACCAGTAGTCTACTTGGCTTACTTGTTCTACTGTTTGTTGGTTACTTGTTCTTTGAACACATAACCCACAAACTTGGAAGACCTGCAAAAACTTATTGTCTCGGGAAAGTTTAAAAGGAGAAGACCGAGCCCCATGCACTAGATAGACCGGATCCGCACCACACTCAACATTCAGGTTGCTGAAGCGGTCCACGCTGCAAAATTCTCGGACCTTCCCAGAGACCTGACGGTAGTTGGAGAATCCGAAAAAACCAAGAGCTGGAGGACATCATTTCTGAGCCCAACATCATTGGCGATATTAAATCCGCAAGGCTTCGTTGGCTCGGACATGTGTTTAGGATGCCAGTTGGCAGAGCGGTGAAGAAGGCCTTCCTAGGAAGACCCAGTGGACGCAGACCGGTTGGTAGGCCAAGATACCGCTGGAAAGACGAGGTGGAGAAGGACCTACGCGCCCTAAATGCAGAGAACTGGGAGAAGATCGCCCAGAACCGGGCGCATTGGCGCCAACTCGTATCGGAGGCCAAGATCCACTTTGGGTCGCTGAGCCAGCGGAGTAAGTAAGTAAGTATCGGTATTGTAATTTAGTTAAGACCCATTGGGAAACTAAATGACCCAAAATGGTAAAATAAGAAGAAACACTGCTAAAATTGAAGTACCTTGAATTGAAGTTTCAGTTATTCTACGACTCTCAACATTTCTATTTCAATCTCGTAGCGAACTCCTCTTTTCATCAATTAAATAGCTTATTGAGTGATCTTTTTACTAAGCCTATAGTTACCTACCACTTTAGAGCCGTAAGTAACACTTGGTCGAAGAATTTCGTTTTGAAATATAAGTACTGCGGGATATTGAATGAGAAGATATTGTGCTGTCGGGCACTACTTTACTTTTGACCTTTTTCTCAAAGTTAGATCCACCCAACTGGTCCAGCTGTCTGTCTCCGGTACACATATATTCGTCGACTTTGAGCTTAGATCTTGACTGAAGTTTGTATCTCAAATTCTAGATATTTCATATGGTCTTCGTTGATCTTCGTTGTATCTTAGCTCAAGTTCTCCAAGGTTTCAGCCATAATTACTTTATAGTCGGCGAACCGAACGTTGGTGGTAGAACTGATATACTCGCTATTGTTGTTGATGACAAAACCCTATTCAGACCAAAATCTTGAAGACATCTCCCAAAGCAACCAAAAACAGTTTTGACATACTCCGCAATACTCCTCAGTGCAATGGTATGGGTTTCGAATACCGGTCTTGGAGACGAACTGGACGCTACAATATAAGTACCAGTAGTCTACTTGGCTTACTTGTTCTACTGTTTGTTGGTTACTTGTTCTTTGAACACATAACCCACAAACTTGGAAGACCTGCAAAAACTTATTGTCTCGGGAAAGTTTAAAAGGAGAAGACCGAGCCCCATGCACTAGATAGACCGGATCCGCACCACACTCAACATTCAGGTTGCTGAAGCGGTCCACGCTGCCAAAGATGGGTGCCGTTGGCGGAAGATCGTAAAAATTGTGGTATCGGCGCAAGGAGGAAAAGTCTACTTGGTACCGCTGGAAATAGTGTACATATAGTATTTGATTATGAATAAGGGGTAACCCCTTATTTATAAACGTCTCGATCGATTCAAATGCTTCTTAGGCCATGAACGTTAAGCAGAGGGGCAAGTTATACCTATCGGTCTTCTGTATAACCTGACATTACTTGCGCAAATACCGAAACCGGCTTGTTCGGGAGGCTGGATGTCGCCGAGCCTAAGTATCTACGTGTAATGACTGATGACTGATGACACTCGATAGGCTGATATTTTATTTCCTGTATATGAGCATTATGTAAATAAATACATAAAGCAAATACGATGTTTAGTATTTAGTAATTAACCCATAAAAAATAAGTCTGTTATTCAGTCAAGGCCACGCCGATTTCACGCCGACCATTAGTCGGCGGCGGCGGCGTGGCGAAAAAGGTCGGCGGCGGCGTGACGCCGGCGCGGCGCACACGTCTAGGTGTGAGATTGTTTTCTTTAATGTAGTGTAGAAAGGACTAGAGTAGGTATTAGTTAGGTACGTAGGATTTTACGTAGGTACTTACTATTGACATTATAAAAGTCACCTTACAGAATTTATGTACTTAGTGCGTAATTGTAGTCCAGCTCGTTTAGTAAAGGATGAATTAATCATAAACTTTACATGAAATCTATAATCACGCCATTTAGTTTGGCATTAACCAATATAAAAAAAATGTAATCATGGTTTGTTGATCCTAATAACTACTGCCTTTCAATCTTCGGTTTTAATTTCATTCCTGTTGATTTTTCATGACCCCAAGGGTATTCCTTATAATCAAACCAATTGCAACAACTTAAATTGTTTAATGAACATAAATACGATACGACCAATAAAGTCCACAAAAATAATTAAACTGAAAACCAAATCCAGTCTATCCAATAGGTATTAAATCCCTTCATCGTAAAATTTGCCTCTCGTATAATTGAATGCAGTAAAACAGTATTACACTCCACCTCCCCACGGGCTAGACCGAAAGTTACAAAGCCTACAAAAACATAAAAAAATCAACCACTTGTTGAGGGTAAACCGGGGTAAATCCGTATGTAAATTACCCCAGACGGCATTGCAGACGTCCGTGCGACCCTTGCCTCCTCTATACGGCAGAGTAAAGACATGAATTTTATTTCCATCTTTCTATGAATAAATTGAGACTTACGTGTTGTTTATTTTGTCTGGTATCTATGGGATTACCATGTGAGATATCAAAACATAATTATCTTATATGACACTGTACCATATATGCACACTTTTTCTATAAATCTGGTTGAATATGGATTTAAAGTGTACATAGTCCCAAAGAGGTAACATTGCCCACGCGAAAAAAACCGTCTCAAATGATTGTTATAAATATCTTTTATCTGACACTGTACCATATATTCTCACAATTTCTACAAATCTGGTTGAATATGCACTTAGAGTGTACATAGGCCCAAGGAGATAGCATTGTCCACGCGAACTTTCTTTGGCAATGTACGCTTAATTCTAGATCACCTTCCTGAAATTTGTGCATTGTGCAAAATCATGGCCCGACAAAGATAATAATTTGACAATTCACATTTTGATCAAGCCGTCCGTTCTCACTGGTTTCGGTTGTTCTAGGAATTTGAACGTAGCAAATGGAACTGAGTCCAGTAATATCAATCTGAAGATATGACCTAGGTCACCAATGCGTCCTAGTTAGATCCTAGAAACCGGACGCTGAGATAACGAAGTTATCACGTGCCAATATTTTGAACGAAATTGGACAGAAACACAGGATGAGCATTCGCGCACATATGCATATTTCATACGCTATTTGGAATAGAAAGACAGTAACTCTCATAAAGGTATTATTTACCTATCTACATTTTTTCTTTTGGTTGGCAGTACATAAATAATGACCAGAGATCGGAAAAATGTGCGTCATTGTTCGCAATAATATGGACATGACTCCTTAGTTGATTGAATAATTAATCATTTAATCATTTTCAGAAAATTATTTGTAACCGGTAACTATGAAAACCTTTTTAAATAGTCACTTTAAAGCTTCGAAAACAAATTTCAAGAAATTATTCGTTTAATAAATTTTATAGTCATGTCCATATTATTGCCAACAATGACGCACATTTATCCGATCCCTGATAATGACATAAATGTATTAAAACACTTATCCCAAGATATTGTATGTATACCTACAAGAGTATCGGCTAAAATTCTAATAAAACAATCTCAGCATACTCGCTCAAAGTCATTCTTTAGCATTCATCTTCATTTCAGCCAGAAGACGTCCACTCTGCAGGTATATGCCAAAATCGCTACGTTTGGTAGCAGGGTTGGCGATTGCAGTGTACTAGATCGCAATGTGTATGCACGTTTCAAATCGTACCTCGTTGTTTTCTATTTTTTTATTACTTCATGTTATTTAATTTTATTACCTATCCTGACGATCATAATAAAGATTCATGTAGATTAGTTTAAGACAATTTATAGTGTAATTTTAATTATATTATGAGAATAAATATCTAAATATATGCTAGTGCTCATACGTTACTGGTGCATCTAGCTGGTGGCAGTTTAAGGAGGGACCCTTTTAGTACTTCTAATATATTTTAGTAGTTATTTTTTCTTAATCAGAATGCCGTAGGTACCTATTAAATTATACCATTAACCGCATGATCAAAATGTTTGATACTCTTTGTAATCCTATCTTTTTATTGGTGAATTGAACCTAACCGTCGTCGTTAAATTGTCAGCTAAAATATATTGCATCTAGGACTTATTATACTAATCTAGTGGCTGGTTGTTCTGTCAAGGGTGGTCGGTGTAAATTGCCTTTTGTCGTATTTATGTTATATTACAGAAAGTCGTCAGTCAGTTGTGCATTTGATTACCTTCAGGGAAATCGATATTTCAGCCATACTGAGGAATAATTATAATAATTATTTGTTGCTCACACTAATTATTTTGCAATTTGTACCTACATGCGGTGTAAGGGTTAAGGGGCAGCAGGCCAACATATAATTTTAAATTATCTTCTCTTATTTCGGTTTATGAGACAGAGCTATGTTTTCCGTTAAATTTTTAAACATGTAGTGTTTGCGTACTTTAAAATGTAATTATTTATAAGGATAGTGTTTGAGAAAGGTTTTGTGTCTTATAATACTCGTAAGTAATTTATAAAATATTTTAAAGATAAAACCGTTAATAATAAATACATTACAAAAACAATATGACTTAAATAATATAAATTAAACTAAATCTACAGTACCGGCCAATAATATATCACAATCGTGACTTTTTGTATGAGCGTGTATAGAGTAAGCGGCACATGTTCGCATGTAGATAGCATATTATTTTGGTACTTTTGCACAGTTTAATGATGAATACTGCAATTAAGTATTGTGAATTGCAATTGGAGACACAGCATATTGCTAAAATAGCTGTAGTAAAAAAAAGAATTTTACTAAGAAATCCATGCCTCACGCAAAATCTCTTTATGAAAAAATCACTACATGATGACCAGTTTTTTCATCGCTAGTGTAAAGGCCTATGCCTAGACTATCTATAGTCGTGAGGTGGAAAGTGTGAGAAACACTTACAAAAATAAAAATAAATCTACTGAAAAAAAACCTGTATGTGATATATTATTGGCCGGTACTGTAAAATACAAATTAACTGTAGAGACTTTAACCTCGTTCCGGCTACCACCCGGCCCAAACATGCCGAGAATGCTAGCAGCATTCCCGCGCTGGATGGCCAACGATAATCGTTGGACAAGGTAGGAGCCGGAACGGGGATCGCCCCCTCTATCGTATAGACGCCGCCCCAGGTCCCTTAAGATTTTTTTGGCCTCTTTGGACCACAGCCCAGACGTTTCCACGGTGACTGGAATGAAGTCATACGCTGATTCCAGATTGGCGTACTTGTCGTGCTTGTTTTAAAGATATAGTTACACGTTAGGGTATAGTGTTAACAAATATTAAACGTCAAGCTGAAAGAAACCCGTGGTGCCAATATTAAAAGGAAACAGGTATTTTATTGTTGCCCTTTAGTTTAATATATTGACGATACGAACGAAAGTAAAAATTATGATTACTTGTATTTCAATGTTTTTTTTTTCTATAATATTTTTCTGCATAATATACATTTTGATACAGTCATGAGTACATGAATAACGGTACCTGCAAGGTATGACTTGATACCTAAATAGAAAATAAGCATCAGAAATACAAAATATCGGAATAAATTTACTTTATTTAAAAAAATTGTTGAATAGTTTGGTATTAGATAATAAGCGACAATAAAATGTAAGATAATAAGCGAAAGGAAGTTACTCTGTACATTTTAACTCTGATTCTTCCCTAACCTAAAAATTTAATTCGATAATGGTAGCTCCAATTAACTTCGTAGAATAGCGATTAGCTTGAATACGAAGACAAAAGATTGCATGTACCTAATTTTATACAGGGTGGAAATTAGTATAACTTTGTCGAAACTCCAAATATTCCTGACCACATTTTGGGATTAACTATTTTGGCATTATGATTTTTTCTAGATTGGGCTTAGTTTTAGAGTTAATGACATATTTTAAAAAAATCGTCATGATTAACTGGAAAATACCTACATAGTCAAATTTGTTTCACTATAAGTTTGTATCTTGACATACTCATTGTTTGACGTTAGAGGAAATGAAAAAAACATTTTTTTTTTGTTAGTTTAGTTTAGCTTAGCACTGAAACTTTTTTCTCTACAATTTTTCTGGTCATGTATAAAAAATGAAAATGTTGAAAAATATAAATAAAAACATTTTTTTTAGCGTGATGGTAATGGAAAAGTCATACGTTATTTTATTAAACTTCTTACGTCGTTTGACTGTCGGAATACCCATTCCCACCCTGTAGACAAAGGATTACTTTGTATGTTCACCGTATAATTATTTCTGCAACTGTAATAACACGAAACAATTACGAATAATTAAATAAACGGCTCAGGCATTGAAATGCGCACCTGCAAGTGGACACCCCGCAGTTATTTTTTGTTAGCAGTTATTGCAGCACATGTTATATCTGCAGTAATGGAAGTTAAATTTGACGACACATTTAAAATATCTTCTACTGCCCTTTATTTGAATCTAGGCCATCCGTTATTGCCCTTAAATCTGAAATGGGCCGTGAAAATGATTATTTTTTATTCCTTATATAGCCAAACGTTGGCGGCTATGCTATACAGTAGCATATTTCACGACACATTCAGTAAAATTTGTACGAATCTTAGTTTTTCAGTCCTTTTCTGTATAAATATGTTCAATTACGGCCTTTTGGTTTTTTACAAAAAACGTTTCATCTACATGATGAAAACAGTGGAAGAAGACTTGCAGCGATCAAGAGAATTAATCGCTGATGATGAAGCAGTTGTAAAAGAATATACTGCTAAAGGGTTGCAGGCTTCACATCTTTGGAATTTCCTCTGTGTTCTCTGTGGCAGTTTATTCTTGAGCAAAGGTATTGTGGGTACCTTCTTCTCTGCTATAGTGGGCAATTTCAAACCTGTGCCAATTCATGACCTAACGTATCCAACTTTTATAGAAGAAAGGAAGGATGAGTTTCTCGTGTACATTACCATTTTTGGTTTGCAAACTTTTTACATCGTGTACACGGCTCTTATGTATTCAGGGTTTAATCCACTGGGTCCCATATTTATAATGCATGCGTGTGGCCAAATACAATTAGCCATTAGACAAGTCAACAGACTGTTTTCAAAGAAAGATATTGATGTTGAAGAAACACTGGATAATTTAAAAAATATAGCACGCCTTGTACATCACATTCACAGGTCCGTATTTTTGTTTTAATTGAAAATGATTTAGTAACTATTAGGGTGTGCTCTCGGTTCTTAATTTGTATGGCAAGAACCGGGACTACGAATTCAAAACCGGGAGCACTCCCTATTATTTAACTATGTATTTATAGTTTGTTTTTAGTTTTGTAGATCAGATACAGCAAACCCACAAGCTAATATACGAGATGTGTCTTAAAACAAGCGCAATCACAGTTCCGATTGCCTGTTTTGGTATTATTGAGGTAAGATTGATTATTTGAATTTTACATTCCTGTTTAACACAAGAAACGTAATTACAAATCTAGTATGGTGACGTCGCCAAGATGGCGGACTGGCTGTTTGAAATCCACCCTCATGATATGGGTATCAAATGAAAGAGTTTGCTATCAGAAATATGAAAAAAGTGTTTTTTAGTTTTTGCGCGTTTTTTAATTTTGTTATTGACTAGTACCTACATATATTGTGTTCCTTTAAATTTCGATTTTTAGAGTGCCCTAGCCAAAATGACAAAAACGGAATCCTTATAGATTCATCATGTCCGTCTGTCCGCAGCATAGCTCAGTGGCCGGTAATATTAGAAATCAGCAATTTGGTACAGGTATACATATTAATCGTGCCAACAAAGTAGTATAATAAAAACTAGAAAAATATTTTCGGGTACATCCCCAACTGGTGAAGTGGGGATATTTTTTTTTATTTGCTGTAATCCTACAGTGTGTATCATTTAATACGCCTCTTAAGAATAAGGGTCTTAAAAGAAAGTTATTTTCTAAAGTCAATATTTTCGAAGATAATCGCTCCAGAAGAAAAAAAAAATGGTCCCCCCTTTTCTCCCTCTAACTTTTGATCCGTATATCCAAAAAATATCAAAAATATCATGAATAGTAGGCTTATAGAGTACCTCAAAATAAAATTATTTCGAACATAATCGGCCCAGCTGTTTTTGAGTAACTACGGAACCCTACACTGAGCATGGCCCAACATGCTCTTGGCCGGTTTTTTTGGTACTCGTTTCGTAACTTAACTAATAACCTATGTACTTACTGGAGCATTTGTATTTTGCCGTTTTACATAATATAAAAACGTTTGATTACAGTCATACAACGAAGGCACACTTAGCCTTGAGATCATCTGCTTTGCGTTTTCTGCTTACATGCAATGCGGCATACCTTGCTATTATTGCGAAGTACTTTTCAGCAAAGTAAGTTTTTATCTTCTTATAACAAAAATCTTATTGGTCACTGATTATTTACATTATAACGATTTATTTAACCTCTTAAACGCCTTCGCTCTCGCATCAAAATGTGACATACACCCCAATATCTTATATTAACTAATGAACAAGGATCGGATAAACGCCCGTTATTTTGAAAACATAACCCTGTTCCGTACAGTAGAGACTCCCTTATCTTATGATATTTACATGTTTTATTTAATATGATGTTTTTTTATCACACTAACACAAAGCATCTATTTAGGAGATCCCAACTCTTTCTTACTTGTACAAGTTGTGCATATACGATTCAAGTAAAATTTATTAATATACTATATGCGATATAAATACATAATCCATTTAAATAGTTTTATTTCATGAATTGTTATCGCGGTAATGAAGAAGATATTTATACACTCGATACACCGAAATTCAATATCAAAAATATAAAATCGTTTACGGGTCGCAAATTCGCTATCACGGAGTGTACAAGTAAATAAGAATTGCGATTTCCTAAATATATAATTTGTGATAGTGTTATAAAAAAATATTTTATAAAATAAAATAAGTTAACATCATAAGATAAGGCAGTCTTTACTGTAGGGGACAGAGTTATCTTTTCAAAATGACAGGCGTTTGTCCAATCCTTGCTAATGAACAACGAAAATAACCCGTGTCGATCGGAAAGACCCTTACTTTGACAGCAGGCTATAATAGTGACCATTGTAGTGGCTGCTGGTGTGGTAGGTGCAACACGCGGCCACTTTAGCTTTTATTGGTGTTCAAAGGGTTAATAGTTAAATGTCTTTTGTTAAAATTCAAAAGTCGTGTTAGTAGCCAACCCGAGTTTTTGCAAAGTGATAATATTTCAGGGCGAGGAACTCCGGGTAGCTATATACGAGTGTGGTTGGGAGAGGTTCTGGGTGCCGAAGAGTCGTTCCACAATTCTGCTGATGCTGATCAGGACAGCGCGCCCGCTGGGCATCCGTGCTGTGTTCTCTACAGTCTCTTTAGAGTCATTTACTGATGTAAGTTGGAACCCTAGGCTGCGGATCCATTGAGGCGGAGAGGAGCGGAGATGTGCGTTTGACCAATCACATTCTTCAAATTCAAAATTCGAAACACTGTGATGCGGTCTCATTGGCCAATTTTGCAGATCTCCGCTCCTCTGCGCTTCAATGGAGCCGTAGCCTTACGCGCATTCAAAATTTAAAAAAAATGTTTCGTTCTTGGAGCGACTCGCGCTGTGTAGTGTGTTTTGCCTGCTTATATGGTTACTTATGGCCGTTTGGTGACGGCAGTGAGAATACATTTGTCATCACCCCTACTCCTCCTGCGGGTGTCGTAAGAGTCGACTAAGGGATGGAAGTGTCACTGACCATTATTTAATAGAAGATTAATGATGGGCAGCAGCGGCATCAATGTCATAATAGTGCACACATTACTGCGATTGCCAACCCGTTTGCCTAGCGTGGCGATTATGGGCATTTACCTCCTAATGCGTACGCATAGTTAATAGGAGAGGCCTACGTCCAGTAGTGGACTAACATAGGCTGATGATGATGATGATGGTTACTTAGTTTTTTGTCATTCGTTGCTATGGTTGCGTTCTCCTGGGTTACTCTTAGTCTAAGGCTTGAGTTGACGTCCAGTACGCTTAGCACATTGGTGTGTCAGTATGTCGCCGCGAGATAGATTTTCCATGTTTTACCAACTACATATATGAATAAAAGAGGGATGGATAGTCTATCTCGCGGAGATATATTGTCGCACAGATCCTCTTCTAAGCCCACATGTTAAATATTGCAAACGTATGCGCTTGGCCTGCGTAAACACTGTCCAAATCCTTTGAACACTCGACGCACTGCTGGAAGCGCCGCTCGATGCTCGCCACTCAGGCCTATACTTGCCGCAAAACTATTTGGCGATTGAGGACATACTGCTATCTCTCTCACTCTGACCTGGAACTAACAAGTGTAACGTAGATAGCAAGACGCCTTCAGTCGCCAGATTGTTTTGCGGCAGGTATAACGCTTAGGAGCACAGTTTAATAACGTTAAAATCCAAAAAAACTTTGATCGCTATGTCAGTTGCATGACCGTTCCATGGTCACCCATTTTTCATGACGTCGAGTGTGTTGAATAATTTCTTCTAGTAAACTAACTTATGTACCCGGGTGACGTGATAGAATAAAAACAAAAATAATAAAAATAAATAAAAATGATTTGATGATTGATGAGTCGCCAATCCGCTTGCCAAGCGTGGCGATTATGGGCATTTACCTCCTAATGCGTCTATACGCATAGTTAATAGGAGAGGCTTACGTCCAGCAGTGGACTATCATAGACTGATGATGATGAAAAATGATTTATTCGTTAGCATCCATTATTACAGTTAACAGGGTGTAGATGTCTCTTTTTAAGTATTGAGAAATACTTGTGTTAAGAGACACCGCTCTTCCGTGGTAAACAATCGGATTAACAATAGGTGATACAAATTAGTTGATTAATTAACAAGAAATAATTGTTCCATGTAAACGCCTTATATATTTTGACAGTTCTGCCCGCTTTCCCCTGAGAGCAGAGCGTACTGATTAATGGCTTCGTTTCACGTTCATCGGTCGCTAAGGACTAGTATTCAGTTGACGGCTGCGAGTCATAGTAGCAGTGAAAGTTAAACGGAGCCATTAATGAGTCTGCTCCGCTCGCAGTGAAAGCGGGCATTAAACTTTGAATCCAGTTTAAAATTCCAAACAAATGAACCGTTTTCTGTTTCAGGTAGCTAATCAGGCCTACAGACTATTCAATGTGATGAACGCTGCATGGAACTGAAATGTTTTAGCTAGTGGAGACAGGCCAGGAAAACATATTTTGTGTTCTTTTTTGTGTCGGCCTAAGTTTTTTGTCCAAATTTATTATGAAGCACTTTATATTTGGGTCAAAATTCTTTTCGTTGTCTTATTTTGTGTCCCTAAAAAACGTGACGGAGTTGTGATTTTTGTATGAGATGATGTTTTGTTTTCAATTTCTCGTGTACCTATGGATGAAAATCTAGCGTGAAAAAGAAATACAACTACACTGGGTTTTTTTTTAATATACTGAGTCGAAACAGCAACTAAAAACGTGACAGAGTGATATGAAGCAAGAAAAGGAAAATAATTTTGACCCATTTGCAGCATTTTCGCATATGTTTGATATGAAATTATCGATTCGTACTTAAAGAATCGTTGTTTTTTTCACATAGAAAAGTGGTTGCTTCTTCTGTGATTGACAAACTAGTCGGAAATAAATGGTGGCTACATTCTATTTTCCGTGAAAAATGGGAAATATTTGTACAGTATTGAGCTAAAAGAGAACTGACGCGGCTAATACGTGCAGCAAAAGAGTTAGCACGTCCAGCATGTTTTGCTATTAAATGAGTCAATAAACGACTTTATTCCTGTAGCATTAAGAGTTCCAACGTATGATGGTAAAGTTTGTTAGTCTATGCTGAAACTATCGAAGACCGGGACGTACTTATTTAAAAAAGTTGTATGTTTATAGGTTATAATAAGGCGCTTACTACATTTTGGGGGAGAAGTCGGGGGCTAGCTCTTTCAGTTGCACGCCGTCGGGCAACAAATGTGTTCTATTTTTCTTTCAAGTCGGCAAGGAATTTCAACGAAGTCAGTGATAAATCGTAATTTTTAAGGCTATGTTTTAGATATCTCATGCAGGTTCTTATCTACACATTTGAATAATTACTATAATAGTATAAAATAATCCACCATCCGTCATCGGTTGGCCGTAGTTGGAGAATTTCACAACTCGAAAGAAACTTTAATACAAAAATCTCTCTAAATTAGCGATTGTGAGTTCTATTTGTATATGATAAATATTTTTTCTCATCATTGTCTAAACAGTCCGAACAAAGAAGAATTTTAAATTTAAATAACTTAACATTCATTTATTGAGTTTCATGCATCAACATTGATCTAAATCAATATAAAGAAATAAAACGATCTATGTTACGTGAATAGTGAATTAATCTATAACAAGTATTGATTTTTTTATCAGCACAAATTTTAAAAGCAGATCATGTTTCTCAGCAAACTCGAGACACGATGATGCACTATTCTGTAAAGTCTGATGTAACATGCAGCGCGATATAAACGCGATATAGCGTTAATATAACGTATAGCGTAGCGTGCATGGCGAAAGCTAGTTTCCTCATAAGTTGCGGGTAAGCCCTCCATTTTTCATACCGTGGCTAACACCCTGCTCTGAGCTTGGCATAGCTTTGCTTTGCAGCGCAAACACTTTTGGTGAAAATTCAAAAGAATACTTAAATCGCGCAAAATTTTATCATTTGTAAAGGAATTCAAGATTGATAGCATTTTTCCAATCAATGAATCGTTGTCATAGATACAACAGGGTCGCGTTTTATAAAGTTACAATTTACAATTTTGCTGTTTGCCTCTCTTTCTAGAAAATATGTGTGTGCGTTAGAGAGGCAACCAGCGAAATTGTAAAATGTAACGTTATAAAACGCGGGTGTCGTAAGAGTCGACTAAGGGATTGAAAGTGTCACTGACCATTATTTTATAAAAGATTGATGATGGGCAGCAGCGTCATCATAGTGGACACATTACTGCGATCGCCAATCCGCTTACCCAGCGGGGCGATTATGGGCATTTACGTACCTCCTAATGCGTCTATACGTATAGTTAATAGGAGAGGCCTACGTCCAGCAGTGGACTAACATAGGCTGATGATGATGATGATGATGATGATGATAAAACGCGACCCAGGCCTTGCCAAGATAACATTTTGCAATCGTATACTTAATAAATAAACGTATTAAAATGACAAATTTGAACGAAAAATCACGGGACTTTTCATTCGAATCTGTCAATTTAATACATTTATTAGTCATTGCTTCTCGTTTATGTAACACGGTCCATTTGACGGTAGGTACTATTACGACTAAAACGATTAAGACTACCTAAGTAGATAGTCTAGTTGTAGGTTTAATATTTACCTTGATTTAAACTTTCACGATTATCACTCATATTTTAAAGACAAACGGGTGTAACGTCATGCCCGAAATTATTAAGACCCGTTTGTCTTTAAAATATTAATATTTACTTATTTACATTTGGACTTTGAACTATCGATCAATAATTTTAATCTTATTAGACAAAGAGAAGTGATATTTGTATTTAAATTTCTTATGCTAGCAATAAAGAGGCTTCTTATGCTACTACAGTCTTATAGAATCTTATAACCTTATGGAGCATTCCACGACAATGTCGCTTACGTAAAGGTGCATGCAGACTAAAAGAGCATTCCCTATTCTATCCCCCTACTCTACGAAATTCGATCGTTACACGAAACGTGATTCGTTGATTTCGTAGAGTGGGGGATAGAACAGCGAATGCTCTTTTGGTCTGCATGCACCTTAACGCGATTCTTTTAGTACTTCTAAAAATGATAGGAACCCGAGTTCTAGTCTGGTAATATTTCGGGACTTAAGGCACTGGTCTCACCGCGAGCTACTAAGCTATGAACTATCGGCTATAAACATGAACAAAAGATACGCACTCCCGTGTAAATAAAAGAGACACGGCGATACTCGCTCAGCTATCAGCTATCACCGCCGGGCGAGTATCCCCGTGTCTCTTTTATTTGCACGGGAGTGCGTATCTTTTGTTCGTGTTTATAGCCCATAGTTCATAGCTTAGTAGCTTAGTAGCTCGCGGTGAGACCAGTGCCTAACTTACACATTCACACATTTTTTTCTAACTTTGAGCATTTATTTAACGTAGCTACATTCTCGTGAAATGCTCCTTATAGCGACATAACTAAGACCATGTCACATATTTTGGCAGCCTTTATGGTATACAATATAGGTACTAATTGGCGGTGACTGACTGACTGTACTACGATTGGCTGTTTTAAGCTGCGTCCACACGCCGTCAGACAAAAGAGTTCGCGTGGACAGTGCTCTTACCCTTTTATTCATTTTGCCTGCACTGTGCAACCAGCTAATAAATCATGCGATTATAACGCTATTCTCTCAACCACTGGGTTGAATATTCAGTGGCAAATTCTCAAAGGAATAGTTCAAACTGTCCGCAAAATTACGCTTTTCATTTACAAATGTCAGAAGTCATTTATGGCCCCATTCATTGAAACTTTTGAAATGGTAATTTTCCTTGGTAACGAAGTTTAAATATGAATTCGATTATAGAATTAATTGACGAAATTTTCAATACGTTACGAGAATCCTCCAAGAAGTAATATTTAATTTTAACCGACTTCCAAAAAGGAGGAGATTCTCAATTCGAATGTTTTTTTTGTAGTAATATTATTCGGTATCTCTGACAATAGTTAATCGATTTTTTTTTATCGAACGGGTATTAAGACCAAATTTAGACCAACGGAGAAGTTCGAAGTGCGTGGTCAAGATGGCAAAAGCAGACTGCTAATGCTTAGTAGCGTAGCGATGGTACCTAGGCACTACTTATATCTTCCTGTTCATCATCATCATCATCTCAGCTATAAGACGTCCACTGCTGAACATAGGCCTCCCTTCTGGATCTCAACACGTACCGGTTAGATGCGACCTGCATCCAGCGTGTCCCGGCGACCTTCACAAGGTCGTCTGTCCATCTTGTGGGTGGACGTCCTACGCTGCGTTTGCCTAGCCGTTGTCTCCATTTGAGCACTTTTCGACCCCATCGACCATCTGCTCTGCGTGCAATGTGGCCTGCTCATTGCCACTTCAGCTTGCAAATTCGGAGGGCTATGTCGGTAACTTTAGTTCGCCTACGGATCTCCTCGTTTCTGATTCGATCACGCAGAGAAACTCCGAGCATAGCCCTCTCTCTCCATAGCTCGTTGAGCGACTCTGAGTTTAGAGATGAGGCCGATGGTGAAGGACCACGTTTCGGCGCCGTAAGTCATCACTGGTGGTAACACACATTGATTGTAGATTACACATTGTTTTTAGAGTAACAGAAAGATATAGGTTTTTGTTAGTGAAGCAAAGACAGCTGCGTTTCATTCGCTACATTAGCGATTGGCATTTTTACTAAGCACCCAGTGTGCCTGCCATTAGCTACCGCGGCGTTATTTAACGCGCGATTACTTTCTATTCATCCCCCTCGTACCCTCGTACTCGCACATTGGCGCGAGCGAGCCGGGTAGAAAGAAAACGCGCGTAAATAACGCCGCGGTAACTCATGGTACGGCCACAGGACTTGCCCAAACCGCACTAATATTAGTACATTGTACATCAAGGGAGGTAAGTACGGAATTACTAATAGTACGGTCAAATCGTACATAATTTTACCCTAAACTCGCAAATCAAGTAGTATCGCTGCATTTTTGGTATGTTGTTTAGACACCATACCACCAGTATAAAACCATATTTTGCAAGCAAAAAAAAGTTGTGCTAGCTGGGTAGTACGTGAAAAACTGCGAAATTTACGGCCATTTTTTAGTTTCTGATTTTTATTTAAAAAACCTTTCGTTTTTTGATATCATATGTAAATAAACGTTTAAAGACTAATAAATTTTCAATGATTTGAGCTAACATGCATTACCGTAGGTCTTATAGTTTCAGAGATTCGAGACTTTAAAAAGTACCCCTTTTTGTAAACTAGATAAAATTTTGTGTTTTGCTAACGTTTTCGACTTAATATCGCCTAACCTAATTATGCTACTAAAAACATGCAATAATGACCTTATAGCGCATTTAATATTCTTTAATTTAAGGGTAAAATTAGGTCTGTGAGCTTTATAGTTGAAAGTATAAACCCGAAATTCCAAAGGCAGGAGGCCCGCTATCTAAGTTTTTCATACAAATCGCAAGTAGAGTTGCAAAGCTGAAATTTTGGTAAATTATAAAGGCCTTATAGATATATACGAAAATGCATATTAAAAGAAAAACAAAAAAATAATTTGGGCATAGGACGTAAAAAACGGAAAAAAATCGCACTTTTTTTAGTTTTTGACGTTTAACTAAAAATGTAATATCTTTTTGATACTGATTGCTACAAAACTAAGAAAGAACATTAAATGTGAAAGGATTTGAGATACGTTGCATCACCGTAAGTTATATATATTTTGAGATACGACATTTCATAAAGTGCCTTGACTTGCTGCTCCTGCTTTTTGAATTTCGCGTTTTTAGTTTCAATTACAAAGTTTACTGACCTGATTTGACCCTTAAATGAAAGAATATTAATTGCACTATAAGATAATTATTTCATGTTTTTCGTAGCATAATTAGGTAAGGCGATATTAAACCAAGAACGTTAGCAAAACTCAACATTTTATCTAGTTTACAAAACAGGGTACTATTTGAAGTCTCGAATCTCTGAAACTATAAGACCTATGGTAATGCATGTTATCTCATCTTGTTACAAATTCATTCATCTTTAAACGTTACCTGATACATATTGTCAAAAAACGTAAGGCTTTTTTTATAAAAATCAGAAACTAAAAATAGACAGTAAATTTCACAGTTTTTCACGTATAACGCAGCTAGCACAACTTTTTTTTGCTTGCAAAATGTGGTTTTATACTGCCCTATGGTGTGTAAATAACATACCAAAAATGCAGCTTTACTACATGTTTTGCGAGTTTAATATACGATTTGACCGTACTATAACGAGAGTCTTAGAAAAGTTTTAAGACAAAATATTATTAAATGACGTACTGACATTTCTAACACTCCCTAGGGAATTTCACTTCTCTATTACTCTCGCTATGCATGTAAGCAACGGCGCGCTTAGACAGCAATACGTAACATACGTTACTTTACAACGACAGATAATACGTTACTTTGCAACACTAGAATACTTCGACTAGTTAGATATTCACAGAGACACAGGTTGTTGATACATAAGTAAAAAACCCTGATAAGGCAAAAAATATACTTACGAAAGCACTTAAGCTCGCGGTGAGACCAGTGCCTAATGCCGCCTCTACACGTCTGCGGATGAGTCCGCGGACGTCGGCGTATGCATCCGCAGACGAATCTCGTCAACCGTCATACTGTCTGTTGATCGTTCAGTCGTGGTTTACACTCGTTGCTACTCGCGACGCTACTCGCTAAAAATTAACGTCGAAGCTGTAGCAGCCGCTGCTATTTATTTGGAAATAGACATTAAAAATACAAATAATTGAGCATTGTACATAATGAATATTTAAAATAAATCATTAATTTCATTGTAAATATGTGTAGGAATAGTATTAATTGACGTACGTTTGTAAGTTCATGAAAAGTAACGCAGAAAATAAATGTTGATCGAAAAGTTGATTGGCCCACATATCACATACTACTTATTGTCAAATTAGGAGTTTTGACATTACTATCCAAAAGTAAGCGCTATTCTTCGAATAAAAATGTGGTAAAATCTAGCTGTAGGTAACCATTTTTACGACTTAAATTACGCGGGTTAATGCCTACGTACTGTCAAGGCCGCGGTCTGGACTTGAAGCAGGTACTTATATACATAATGACTAAAACTAAGTATTTAAGTACTTACCTACTGTCAATTAAGGAGTAAATACAGTATAATATTTTATACTTACAAGATTTTTATTTTTACGGAATTTATTTTTTGGGTTCCACAGTAAATTTTCTGATTGATACAGGTCTATGAACTTAAAAGTTTCTTCAGGATTCATATTTGCCATTTTACGTAACGATTTTATGAACTTAAACGACGAATTTGCACGCATGCATACGCATCGGTAGACGGCGGCCGACTGACGGCGCGTCGGACGTGTGGTCGCGATGCCGGACGCTCGCCCTTGAGCCCTTTGAAAGGGCCACAAAAACCGACAACAAATGGATCTGAGGCGGACGCGTCCTCGGACGTCAAATACCTACCGCAGATGACCAAATCACCTCTTCTACACGTCCGCGGATGCATCGGGCGATGGCGTCCGCGGACTCATCCGTAGACGTGTAGAGGCGGCATAAGGGTTCTAAAATCTCTCTCAAATCATTTTCAACGTGCAAAATCTTAGTATCTATGTAAACTACTATTTTATGTTCTTGTCAACAATATATTACATAAGTTTTAAACGCGTAAACCATGCAAATAAAGTTTTATGACTACCGGGAAATATGTTACCGTGCTCCGCGGGGAGTCTCAAGTAAGACGCGTTACAAAATGTTGACCTTTACAATTTTCTAGATGTTTCTTGCACATGGAAGATTTCTCTGATGCTATCTACATCCTAATCTATATGTAAGGAACAGAAAGTCCTAGCTATGTCCATTTCAATACGATTTAGTTGATTACGTGATTATTAAAGATGAAGTTCACTTAACATAGTCAAATCTAATAAATAACAACGTATTTATCTCGCCTCAACTAAATGTACCTGTTTGTACATCCTTCTCAAAACAAAATGAATAGGCCAAAACCATTTCCGATATATATATGTAAAATATCTACCCGGGAATTTAGCCGAGCGTTTCAACCGCTGTTAGTTTGGTTACACGAGTCCAAAAATGCATGTGATTCTCACGGGATTCGGGTAAATGAGCAATTCTTTTTATTTTTGTCACTAAATTGAAATATGAAAATTTGGGTAAATTTTATACTATTTCTGCCCAGAATCACGAGCTATTCCATTTCCGGCGAAAAAAAAACTGTCCCAAAAATTTCATACATATTTCGAATATCCTCTTGTGTTACCGCCATAGAAGGTGTATGGAAAATAGTAACACAATAGGAAAAAAAATCATGGGACAATTTTTTTTTTCGACGGAAATGGAATCGGCTTATGATTCTGAGTAGAAATTGTATAAAATTTACCTAAAATTTCATATTTCATTTTAGTGGCAAAAATAAAAAGAATTGCTCAAATAACGCTGTCGAAGCCAGTTAAAACGATCTTGCAGAAGTGGCCACCCGTTTTGGTAACCTCAAAGTGGGTATATGTATAGGTATATTTCTAAAGTATCGATTGCAAACAAAATGTACCTTTAGGGCCTTCATCAAATAAAAAATCATGTTCGTCATAGTAATTAAAGTGTGTTCTCTGTCCAACAACCTTTGGGAAAAAGGCGTCATATTTAAAAAATGTAGACACGTATATTGATTGCTAATAAAAAATTTGAATTTGTCGTTTTGACCCACGTTCTGGGCCATGGCTGGTCCAACAAGTCTCCATCGCTGTACAACGTGACAACGGGACTTTTGGACCAGGCGTGGCACAGCAGGGTTTTTAGTATAGTTTTAGTTTGTTATTTTAAGTTAGTTTTTATTGTATTGTATATTTAATTCATTTGGCTTTATTTTTGTATGGATTTTGATTGTTTTTGAAATAAAATTACTTTTTAATTTGTCGTTTTTTTTTCACTGCTAAAAGTTGTTACAGATATTTAACTTCGTAACACAAAAATTATGGCATTAAATTTTGTTTTCAATAAGACAATTTCATTATGTACCTACAACTTTTTTGCAATTGACCCTAAAAATACTTATGTTCTCATGGGAAATTGTTATTTGTCAGCCTCCGTAGCCTAGTTGGTAGTGACCCTGCCTACGAAGCTGGAGGTCCCGGCGAGGGCATTATTTGTGTATTTATTTATCACAAATATTTGTTCCTTGGTCATGGTCATGGCTGTCTATGTATTTAAGTATCTATATGTGTCTATCTATTATATACGTCGTCGCCTGGTACCCACATCACAAGCCTTTATTGAGCTTACCGTGGGACTAGGTCGATTTGTGTAAGAAATGTCCCAAGATATTTATTTTATTTTTTTTTGTCAACGGCCAGTGGTGTTGTATTGCGAATATAGAAGTTATTTGGATAGCCTCAATAATTATTCATTTATAATCTTAGAAAGGCGAACAACGCAAATCTCTTGAGCCTCCCCTTGCCCGTGCTCGGCTAGCAACCGAAATGACACCCCTGTTACGGAGGAATAACAAAACGCAGCGATTTGTATTCGGGCTGCGTTTCGTTCGCTGCTACGGATGCAGCGGGAATACTCTCTCATCGAGCCATATTTTTATCTAAGAGCGTTATTTAGTATCCTTTGACATTTTAGTAAGTCTACCATAACCATTTTAGTTTGGAACAGATTTTATTTTTCGGTGTAACCTTTTGGTGACCTTTGAATCGTACCTAAATGACCAAGTACCTACATGTGGTGTAAGAAAGGGGTAGTTTGGGTTATTCATGTTCACAATTATAAATAATATGCCTGTATATCGACGGCCCCTACGTAAGTTGTCGTAAGTTGAAAATGGCAAGTTTACAGGAGAGCACTTTAAAGTTTGAAATGTGTACGGTAGTCACATAGTTCAATGGATTGCTTTGAAAATTGGCATAATCAATAATAAAGATACTATCTTTATAGTGATATAATTACTTCTCTGATATATTTCATAGTTTTGCCGGAATGGCACTTATGACAGTATATGACGGAGAAGAGAATCTAAAAATTGTGGTATGTATTACTTACTTCACTATACACCGGTGGTCATGAATGGTCATTGATCGTAAGTAATACATACTACAAGATACGTTGGAATTATGCGTGTAAGTTTTGTCGTATCTGTTATTTACAACATTATTTTGCGGACACATTATAAAAAACTTTTTGTTAGTTACTATATTATGCTATTTAACAAACAATTTAATAGTATTTTTATGGAACCCTGATGGAATATTTTGTAAAAATTAAGCAGGTGAATGGTTTTTTTGTATGTTTTATTATGAAAAATAGATCAGATAAAGTGTTTTTGTACAGTTTTTGGAAAATGTCGTGTTGGATGAAGACGAGACTATGTATTGAGTTTGATGTAGCTTCATTGTTTGCGAGTATTGGAAACTATAAAAATAATTAAAGATGTTGTAGCTCGTAACGACTGTGCACATGAAATTCATCGAACATTTCCTGAATAGTTGCTATTCCGTTTGGCAAGGGGAGTATTATTTGCAGATTGAAGCAAAGAGTTCTCTTATAATGTAGTTCTGGTACTGGTCAACATTTTCTTGGATAAATTTAAGCAGACGGCATTCAAGAGTTGTCCGAAAAGGCCGAGATGCTAATTACAAAATGTGGATGACGTTTTTGCTGTAATTCCTGATAGAGCTGTTAATGTGTTACTAACCGATCTTAATGAGATGCAGAATAAAGTTCACATTTAAGAGAGAGGTGGATGGGACACTTCGTTTTCTTGATGGGTTATTAATGCTAAGTCAGAATGATCGTCTGTCACAAAAAGTCTATAGTAAAGCTACCTGCTAACTGGCTTATACCATTACCTCGCAAACCTGTCCTCGCGGTTCTGTGATTCACTATACATGCGAAATGAGTTTATATCTTTTATTCACATCACATCGTTCGCCTATTTCGGTCCACTGCTGGACACAGGCATCTCCTATTTATTACCTTCTGTTATCTAAACTATTACAAATGTTGCAACATGTCAGACGAGACGAGACGTTGGAGAGCTTAAAGAGGAACAGATATGGTTGGAGACGAAGTCAGCGTACATTTCGACATCACCACACAGTAGAGAGGGCATCATCATTCTTGCCTCATATTAAAATAGTGACAAACGGAATTGGACGCCTATTACGCCGAAGGTGTAGCATTAAAACCATTTTACGTCCTCATACCAATATGAGTATTTCTTACGATGTCCAAAGGACGGAAATCCACTTGGCAGTTCGGGTGTTTATGAGATACCGTACGACTTCGGTAAGGAACGACGTAATGGATCTACAAGACTCGGAGCACATTCGGAGTGTCAAGGACAGGGAGATAGATATAGCTCGGCTGTGGTGGACGCATACGATACAGGCACATTGCATTTCCTAAACGCTTTGATAAAGCGAGGATACTGGTACGGTAAAGATGCTATCTGCCACGGAAGATATACAGAGCGATTAAGAGTAATTTTAATCGGAATGGGGGCTGGACTGAGCCAACGGCATAGAAGCCGGTAATCTCCGAGCTAATAATGATGGTTTTGTGCACACAGTGACTTCGTGTGCTTATCATCTGTTACGTAGTGTTCAGTGACATAAACCCACAGTCGGACATGGCATCAGTGCCGGCGCAAGACCACCCTCAACCCGTTTATCTCAGCGGGCTCAGCGAGCCGCGCGGCGCTCATCTGTTTATTATCCACTTTTTATATTTACCGAATATACATGAGTTTAGACGTTTTATTATAATTTTGTGCATTTAGTTAGTACACAAAAACAGTCTAACCTATCATTCAGCATTAGGAACGTAGTTTTTAAATTATAATTATAGACATGGCAGATTCTCTCACAGTGCAAAGACATAATAAAAAATCGGTTAACAAAAATGCCTTCAGCTTCAACTACATCATAATTATGAGATCGATATAAAGCGTTTTTCAACGTAATTACATTCTTAAAGAACAGTCGTGTCGCTTTCATGATTAGATACTGCAGCTGTTGGCGGTTTCATTCAGTCAGCAGTCAAATCTTCGAACTACAGACGATGATTTCACTGATGAATGATGACTAAATACTCATAAATGAACCCACCAACTGCTGCAGTGTTTAATAATGTAAGTGATATGATTGTTTTGTCGTCGTCACTATCACAAAAAATGCCGTTTTATTACAATGACTTATACATTTATTTATCGTTTGGTTCAAAAAGATGCGGCGAACCTGTGTAATGAGCAAAAATTATTGAAATACGCCGACATTATAGTTGTAAATTGTAGTAACTCTGTATTTGATCCGGCGCATACTGTCTTAAATATCACTTACAATAGAAATTTAAAATCAATTTCCGACGAAAAATGTCTCAAGTACACATACAACACAAAAAAATTAATAAAATCCGACGTAAATAGTAGTATGTTAAACTTAAGACAAAACACCGATCTTCAACTCCGAAGTAAGTTGTGGTAAGTGATAACATACT
The DNA here is from genome assembly GCA_025490895.1 of Thaumatotibia leucotreta. Taxonomy (NCBI): domain Eukaryota; kingdom Metazoa; phylum Arthropoda; class Insecta; order Lepidoptera; family Tortricidae; genus Thaumatotibia; species Thaumatotibia leucotreta. Next base: position 29,408 of record JALPQI010002553.1, read on the forward strand.
ACAGTATTCACCGGTATTATTAAAAAAATGTCAGCATCCATACTAATAAATTCACAACTGATTTCTGAGTGAACTCGAACAGATTGCTAACTTTGCTTAGTCGTTTTAAATCATTTTTATTTCTGAACCGTCTTTTATTTCATCTCAGACTACATTTTGTTTAACTCCAACGGCCATTTCGCAAATTAATTTTGGTCTCGCAGCTACTTTGAGTTTGTTTCCTATGTAGTGTCTTACTTTTATCGAATAAAATGTGTCGTTTATCCATTTTTGTTTGATCTAGTTGTTAGTTTTTGGTAAAAAATTATCGCTCATGAAAAACCTCTGCCCCACCGCGTATAAGATCGTAAGTGGCACTTACGCTGCGCGAGCGCGGGTGGCCGCCCCGTATTAACTATCGTAAGTACACTTACTACAGTATACGACGGTGCTTTTTTAAGTTACGATAGTTTTCGAGTGTCAAAAACCTATTTGCAATAGGTTTTTTTAATTTTTTCTTCGTGGAACGGAAACATTGCTAAAAGATATAATGTTTTATGAAATAAAAAGAAAAACCCAAATTTCAAGTTACGACAACTTACGTAGGGGCCGTCGATATACGAGTACATACTTTGAGGTGTAATCAACTTACAATATTCCTGTAATATGCAATAACGCGAAATGATAATATGTTCCTAAAAACGATTTTACGTCAAAATAATAAGCAAAACATCAAAGTAAAAATGCAAAAATCAGAACTTTGCGTTTATGCCTCACTTATTTCTGATAAAAATATTGGCAATTTCGAAGAAGCGAAAAGGGTTTCCTAAAATTATGAAGTGGGCAGACAAAGCGCGGAAATTTAATGATGTTGATAGCCAATCTCAATTCATTGTATATTTTCAATAAACCTCTTTTTAGGTTGCACAGTTAAATAAAAATCCAGCAGAATCGGGTCGGAGGTCGTCTCAGCACTAATAACTGATTGTGTCGCAATCTGTCTCGAGATTCGTCTTCCTTATTAGACGCGCTTGAAGCAATTCCGCTTACAGGGAAGGAAATAACGCTTTGTACTTTTACGATTAAAAGAAATACGAAAAATCAGGATTTTGTACTTATTTTTTCATGAAACGAAATGCTTTTGCCTTGTGTGAAATATACGTACAGTCAAATGCAAAAATAAGTATCGACAGAATCCGCTTATAAATATGTTACGAATTTCTTTTAACACGAAAGTGCAATGGGACATATGTTTGAACATTTTTGTGTACACCTTACTTTGTCTTTGACTGTACATTAATGAAATTAGTAAAGCTCGATATATCTACTGCAGTCAGGAAATATTATTAGATCCAATGTCACTAGCCAGTTTTTTAAAATATTTATTAGAAGATTGACGTATTTGCAAGGGAAATCTTAATAAGACATCCATACAAAATCCATAGAACGATTTAATCCTTGGGACTGCAATCACGAACCCAACTCGTTATTTCTGCAGTTGTGATCTTAAACCTCTATCGACGACGTATTAGAGTTCAAATTTAAACAAATACTCTTTTTGCTGGCAGTGAAAGGGTTAAATTGGCACCTTTAATACATATGCAAACATATGCGTGTGTTCTGAGTGTACGCTGTTTGTATCAATAGAAATGATTTTGATGTAATAACTAACACTGATTTTTTTTTGTTTGGTGCAGCTAAGTTTACAACTGAAGTCTATAAGGTAGATAGTATGAATCATATTTCTGCTAGCAGATATCAGCTGGCAGCAGTTTACCTACAATTCTAATTTTAAATACTGTTATTTTATGATTTCGAATACTGTGATCACTGTGATGAGAGACTTCAAAATGCTGAAACAAATCCACAAGATGAGCTTAATAATCTTGTCAGAGCCTTAGATCTTTCAAAAAAGCGTGCCGAATAGCTAACAGTGCATTATTTTTCGTTTGATGTAAATTAGGTATACAGCTAAGATGTGAATGTATTGCAGACTTTCATGGGCCCTGAAAACCTATTGTGCAAGTGATTGGCGACTTTCCATCGACAGCAGTAAAAGAAATCTGAAAGCAATTCTTGTAGGTAATGACAGCAAATATGTTATTCTATCTTATTAGAAACTAGAGCTGATATGAAAAAAGTAAATAGTATTTACGTAACAGCCCAGAAAATATATCCATAATTAGATATAAAATCGTAGCCACCAAAATTGATGTAGGCCAGTGTAATAAGAAAAAATATTCCAAAAATTTCTTGTTGTTTTTATAACTTGAGTTTCTGTTATTTTCCCCTCTGCGTCATTTGCCTGTTCGAAATATTTCAATAAGGCGTAAATGAAAGGAGTCGTCTGGTATAATAAATGTTTGTATTTAAATACTTCAATCGGCTGAGACGAACCCTTTATGGGCGGGTTGACAGAGTGGCACCATTTCAAATTCGGCGGTGGAAGTAGATAAATATTTATATTGAATGGAACCTGACAAAACAAACCGACGTAAATCAAATTCAATTCTTTGATGACTTCCAAAAAATAACAATTATTAATAGACTACAAACCCTCTAAATTGTAGGAAACGTCGGTATAAAACTTGTTCACGAAATAAAGTAGCCATCGTAAAATCGTAAAATAGTCCCATGTAGTTCTAACAGCCATTGAACTGTAAATTGATTCTTCTGTTTTATGTTTAACAATCCAATATCCAAAAGCATTCGCTTAAAAAGTCGTCAAAATCAAAATAACGTCAGATACTTAATGCTGAAATAAAAGTATGAAAACGGATAAACTCGCGTATATTAACTAATTTTAACTTCATTCCGACGTTTCGAACACTTTACAGGGTACGTGGTCTGCGGATGACTGACAATGGAGGAAATTTGATAGATCTACCTCCATCAAAATAAGAAAGATAAGTACAAAACTACCCACCAAAGAAAAATTACTAAACCACAGACAATAAATTTTAAGGGTGGATGTACATACAACATTTGCAAATTAAGCTAGTTATTCATTACAAATATTTTCAGAATGAAGACAAGAGACAAAATAAATAATCTACGCCGGTTCTATCCCTACGCCACTACCTGAGAAGTATTTCCTTCCTTTGTATGATTGTATTGTTAGGAAGGTATCCCAAAATTGGGACCGGCAAGAAACTCAGCGGGACAACTCTTTTCAAAAAACATTTGTAGTACATCTTAAGATCATCATGCATTAAACCAAAACATACAATTTTGATTAATAAGGAAATTTAAAATAATTTTGAAAAAATGTTGCCAGTACTAAAAAGGGGGGGAATGGTCACCACCGCCAAATACATCAGCCTCACGGTTTATGTCTAGACTGTTCCTTTATCAGATGAACAACTGGATCCCAAGCTGGTGGTAGAGACAAGCTTCTTTCCATTCTATTAAAGTTTGGATATTTCATTATCTCAATAGCCTCACGCAACATTCTAGGAATGTTTCTCTTCTCCTTAACGAGAACCAAAGGCTTGTCAAACTTAATAGAATGATTCGGTCCATCACTGACATGCTCCCAAACCGCAGACTGTTGTCGACGGGGAAAAACGAATCTGCCAAGAGATGAATTTATCGCGTTGAAAACGCTACGCGAGGATCCAGACCTGATTATTCTTCGCGCTGACAAGGGTAACGCAACGGTTGTACTTAATACTACGGATTACAACCAGAAAATTGGTGATTTATTAGCGGACAATACAACATATAAACATGTTAAGAAAGATCCGACTACGAGGATATTAAAGAGTACCAAAGAGCTTATTGGTGAATACTCGGACGACCTTAATCTGGATGTTCCAAGTTTAGTTCCTGATTCCCCAATGCCACCAAAGTTGTATGGGTTGCCTAAAATTCATAAACCAGGTGCCCCGTTGCGTCCTATAGTGAGTCAGATTGATGCTCCCACCTATAAATTGGCTCAGCACCTAGCGGGTGTTCTCTCACCTCTGCGTGGTAATAGTAGCACACATACAAAGGATTCATACCAGTTCATCCGTGATATTAAAGACCTAACTTTGACGGATGAGGAAATCATGGTCAGTTTTGATGTCCAGTCACTATTCACCAGTTTACCTGTGCAAGACTGCATTGAAATTGTCAAGAGAAGGTTAAGGGAGCAGAACATGTCAGAGGAATACGCTAAGTTGTTGGAACATTGCCTTACATCTGGCTACTTACTATGGAACGGTGAATTCTACCTTCAAGTGGATGGCGTGGCGATGGGGTCTCCAGTTTCTCCTGTTGTCGCAGACATCTTTATGGAGGACTTCGAGGAGAGAGCACTCTCATTGGCTCCCATGCAGCCGAAGATATTTAAAAGATATGTAGATGACACCTTTACTATCCTTCCAAAAAGTAGTGTTTCAACTTTCTTAGATCATTTAAATTCCATTCATGATAAAATTAAATTTACTATGGAGTTGGAAAATGACTGTTCTCTGTCTTTCTTAGATGTTTTGGTTATAAGATCCGGATAAAACTTTGGGTCACACTGTATATAGGAAACCTACTCACACTGATAGGTATTTAAATGGCAATTCCCACCACCATCCCAGCCAACTAGCTACTGTAGGCAAATCTTTGTTTCAGAGAGCCCAAAAGATATGCGATGATCGGCATCTAGCTGCGGAGCTTCGGCATGCTAGGCAGGCATTTCGGGCAAACAACCTGAAGATCCCTCGAGCCGATCAGAAGACTCGTATGAAGATTCCCACTGTTGAGCGCAGGCCAGCCGTTCTGCCTTTTGTTGGAGGGGTTACAGACAGGATCAGCCGCATCTTGAAACGTGCTTCTATTAAAACCTATTTTAAGCCAATGAAGAAGATGTCGCAGTTTCTGAGGCCTGTTAAGTATAGCACCCCCTTACTGAATGCAGGAGTGTATAAGCTGGACTGTGAATGTGGGCTTTCATATGTTGGGCAGACAAAGAGGAATATCACTACTAGGGTGAAGGAACACATAGCCGATGTCAAGCACCGTCGACAACAGTCTGCGATTTGGGAGCATGTCAGTGATGGACCGAATCATTCTATTAAGTTTGACAAGCCTTTGGTTCTCGTTAAGGAGAAGAGAAACATTCCTAGAATGTTGCGTGAGGCTATTGAGATAATGAAATATCCAAACTTTAATAGAATGGAAAGAAGCTTGTCTCTACCACCAGCTTGGGATCCAGTTGTTCATCTGATAAAGGAACAGTCTAGACATAAACCGTGAGGCTGATGTATTTGGCGGTGGTGACCATTCCCCCCCTTTTTAGTACTGGCAACATTTTTTCAAAATTATTTTAAATTTCCTTATTAATCAAAATTGTATGTTTTGGTTTAATGCATGATGATCTTAAGATGTACTACAAATGTTTTTTGAAAAGAGTTGTCCCGCTGAGTTTCTTGCCGGTCCCAATTTTGGGATACCTTCCTAACAATACAATCATACAAAGGAAGAAAATACTTCTCAGGCAGTGGCGTAGGGATAGAACCGGCGTAGATTATTTATTTTGTCTCTTGTCTTCATTCTGAAAATATTTGTAATGAATAACTAGCTTAATTTGCAAATTTTGTATGTACATCCACCCTTAAAATTTATTGTCTGTGGTTTAGTAATTTTTCTTTGGTGGGTAGTTTTGTACTTATCTTTCTTATTTTGATGGAGGTAGATCTATCAAATTTCCTCCATTGTCAGTCATCCGCAGACCACGAACCCTGTAAAGTGTTCGAAACGTCGGAATGAAGTTAAAATTAGTTAATATACGCGAGTTTATCCGTTTTCATAGTTTTATTTCATGAGTAATCCTCGCGGTAACCGAAGAAAATATTATACTTAATGCTTTTTGCAAAAGTTCAGGCCCAAAAAAGTGCTATCTTCCGAGACGATTTCAACAATGTTAGACTTGAAATAGTTAACAAAAATTGTAGAGATTCATAGTTTATTATAGTATCAGTATTGTAATTTAGTTAAGACCCATTGGGAAACTAAATGACTCAAAATGGTAAAATAATAAGATACACAAAATCCAGCAGTTTAAATAAAGTGCATTATTATGGAGAAATTGATATAAATATCAACCGGATCCTATATCTGAGAAGATACTCGTAGATGTGATTATAATATATCGTCGCTTGCTACCCACATCACAAGCCTGTATTGAGCTTACTTACCGTGGGACTAACGAGTAAGTCGATTTGTGAAAGATTCCTATTCCTAAAATATTTATTTTCCTAACTAGTGCGGAACAGTAAACTTCTCTTTTTAAGGCACTTGTTATGAAAAAAGTCGTTCGATACACGTGTAAAAACTTCTTTTTAACTCGGGTGATTGTTGCCCTCGTGTCACTCGGGCTCCAACTTTCACCCTCAAACAAAAAAAAAAATTTTTGCACTTGTAACGAAATGACTATTATTTATGACCACCTGTATCATGTCATGTTACCTACTATGTTACGAATTTTAACTAATCCCCAAAGCCAGTTCGATGCCTAAGGCTAGTGTTGTTTGTGAAGTCGAGACAATACATTTTGTATTAATACATTGTCATTATAATTATTTATTGAATTTCCAAACCAGGTTCACCAACTTAGTAATATGACCTCTTCTAAATCCAAGTACACTCACCCAAATTGTAACCTTAGGCTATTCTAAAACAATATCAAAATAATACGCAGTAAAAGAAAGTCTTGCAATCTGATTTATCTATACGTTTTGTAAAGTTTCATATTTAGTCCCGAGTTAGTATGTTTAATTCACAGGTGCGATAGTTCTACATACGGGCACCTATCGTTTCAAATATTATTTTCAGTTCAGATGGTGCTTTTTTTACGTGCTAGTGCGAGAAGTGGTTCGTTTTATGTCAGGTCGAAATCTTCGGGGTGCCATATGTACTGAAAAACGTCGTACGATACACGTGAAGACACGTACGACACACGAAAAGGAAATTCGTAACTCGTGTCGATTTAAAGCATTCCCTTCGGTCGTGTATTAATTTATCTCCATCGTTTTGAACTTAATTTTTTTCGCACTTTTATCGTAATTACTATTTTAAATTACTGGCCAAAAAATCCAGCATAAGTTCCTTCTGTAATTAAAACTTTTACGATGTGTTCATACAGTCTGGCATAAAAGAGTAGGAATGAATAAAATAAGTAAAAAAGTTTTATTTAAACGGTTTTTATATATTGCACCAAAAACTAGAAAATAAAAATTAGTTGTAACTAACCGTAGATGCTACTTTCTGTAGATTAGTCACGTGAAACTATTATCACTGTAGTCTTCCCAAGTTGGATACTGAAAGCCACGTTTAGCCTCTATGTCAGTGGATTAAGCGTTACTTAATCGGAAACTTTTACCAAACCGAAATAAAAACGTGGGGCGTACGCCATTGTGATTAAGTTACTATAGTTATTTAAGAACAAACATAGAAATCAAGACAGCAATAGTGTAATAAGTTTTGTTCTGGCTTTGATAAAAGTTATTTACCTCTGTAGAAGTGTTGGAACAGAAGGATGATTAATTGCAAAATTAAAGCTACAATTTCATATTTTGAACGTGTATGTTTCTTTATAATAACGCCCCACGTTTTTATTTTAGTTTGGTAAAAGTTTCCGATTAAGTAACGCTTAATCCACTGACATAGAGGCTAAACGTGGCTTTCAGTATCCAACTTGGGAAGACTACAGTGATAATAGTTTCACGTGACTAATCTACAGAAAGTAGCATCTACGGTTAGTTACAACTAATTTTTATTTTCTAGTTTTTGGTGCAATATATAAAAGCCGTTTAAATTAAAACTTTTTTACTTATTTTATTTTCAAGTTTTTAGTGCAATTGTAAAGTTTATTTCCGATACTACATCTACTTATTCTAGATCAAAGATGTTGTTTGTAATATGCAGTACAATTATGCATGCTAGCGTTTAACTCTCGCGCTTGAATCACGACACATGTGTAAACGTAATGGACATTATTTTATGTGTAACGAGAGGGGAATCCCTGCTGAATAGATATTTTTAGAAATCCGAAACTAAAAAAATGTCAGCTTGAATGCCTGAAGTGTCTCAAATGGACGTGTTATTCATACAATACCTTAGATAACAGAGATCTGACACTCTGACAGTAAGGAATATATCAATCAATTTGGTTTATTGAGAAAATCAAGGTTAAATTTTTATATTGAACACATTATACAAGTCGAATTTCGAGACTATGAAATATAAACTCATACTGTCAGTCGACCAACCGGAGGACCGTAGGTCTGACGGAAAGTCCGACGCTAACCGAGGGCCCAAAGGGTCAATCCATGCAGTCTATCAACCGGAGAGCCATAGGCTCGACGGCACTATGGCACGCACTACGTGAACCGGAGGGACTCACACTCTGTCTATCAACCGGACGGCCGCAAGCCCGACGGCACGCCCTACGCGAACCCGAGGGATATACTCATACTCTCAGTGTTATCAACCTGATGACTGCAGGTCCAACGGCACGTCCTACGCGAGTCATTCACGCTATGAGTCTATCTATGAGGCTCGCCCTGCGCGATCCACTCACGCTGTCACTCTATCAGCTGGAGGGCCGCAGGCTCGACGGCTCGCGCTACGCGAACCACTCATGCTGTCACTCTATCAGCTGGAGGGCCGCAGGCCCGACAGCCCGCCCTACGCGAACCACTCACGCTGTCACTCTATCAGCTGGAGGGCCGCAGGCCCAACAGCCCGCCCTACGCGAACCACTCACGCTGTCACTCTATCAGCTGGAGGGCCGCAGGCCCGACGGCTCGCGCTACGCGAACCACTCACGCTGTCACTCTATCAGCTGGAGGGCCGCAGGCCCGACGGCTCGCCCTACGCGAACCACTCACGCTGTGAGTCTATCAGCCGGAGGGCCGCAGGCCCGACGGCTTGCCCTACGCGACCTACTGACGCTGTCACTCTATCAGCTGGAGGGCCGCAGGCTTGACGGCTCACCCTACGCGATCTACTGACGCTGTCACTCTATCAGCTGGAGGGCCGCAGGCCCGACGGCTCGCCCTACGCGAACCACTCACGCTGTCACTCTATCAGCTGGAGGGCCGCAGGCCCGATGGCTTGCCCTACGCTACGCGATCCACTCACGCTGTCACTATATCAGCTGGAGGGCCGCAGGCCCGACGGCTCGCCCTACGCGATCCACTCACGCTGTCAGTCTAGTAATCTAGCTCGCCCTACGCGATCCACTCACGCTTTCACTATATCAGCTGGAAGGCCGCAGGCCCGACGGCTGGCCCTACGCGATCCACTCACGCTGTCAGTCTAGCAGTCTAGCCCGCCCTATATCAGCTGGAGGGCCGCAGGCCCGACGGCTCGCTCTACGCGAACCATTCACGCGGTCGCTCTATCAGCTGGAGAGCTGCAGGCTCAACGGCTCGCCCTACGCGATCCACTCACGCTGTCACTCTATCAGCTGGAGGGCCGCAGGCCCGACGGCTCGCCCTACGCGAACCACTTACGCTGTCACTATATCAGCTGGAGAGCCGCAGGCCCGACGGCGTGCCCTGCGCCATCTACTGACGCTGTCACTCTATCAGCTACGCGATCCACTCACGCCGTCACTTTATCAGCTGGAGGGCCCCAGGCCCGACAGCTCGCTCTACGCGAACCATTCACGCGGTCACTCTATCAGCTGCAGGGCCGCAGGCGCGACGGCTCTCCCTACGCGATCCACTCACGCTGTCACTATATCAGCTGGAGGACCGCAGGCCCGACGGCTCACCCTACGCGATCCACTCACGCTGTCACTATATCAGCTGGAGGGCTACAGGCCTCATAAGAAGGCTCAATGTCACCCAAAGGGCAATGGAGAAGGCTATGCTAGGAGTCTCTCTGCGATATCGGATTAGAAATGAGATCCGCAGCAGAATCAAAGTAAACTGAAATGGCAGTGGGCGGGGCTCGTTGCGCGTGGAACCGATGGCCGTTGGGGCGGTAAGGTTCTCGAGTGGCGGTCACGTACCGGAAGGCGCAGCGTGGGTAGGCCCCCCACAAGGTCGACTCATGACCTGGTGTAGGTCGCTGGATGCAGGTGGCGCAGGGCCGGTCCTTGTGGCAATCGTTGGGGGAGGCCTATATGCACCAGTGAACGTCTTTTGGCTGACATGATGATGATGATGATGATAATGAAATCCGTATTATCATCATGAGCCAATTGACGTCCACTGCTGGACATAGGCCTCCCCCAGAAATGCGTATGTTTCTCCCAAATATCTAAAGCAGTACTTCAAAATCTACATAGGTATCGCTAAACCTAGCGGTTGTGGCAGGCAGTAACACTGGAGTATCAGATTTGAGGAGTTGGACGTTAGTATTAAATTCGCATGTTTCTACTTAAGTAATATCTAAAGAACTTCTTTAAAATCAATTTAAAATCAAGATATCGATAAAAGATAAACCTTGCGGTTATTGTAGGGAGTACTGCAGCATCAGGAGTGAGGAGTTGGAAGTCAAGATCAGGCTGTTAGTATTTGATTATGCCAAACATGCTATACATTCATTTTCACGTGTCTAACACACTCGGTTAAGGCAAGCAGTACGTCTGCAGCATCAGGCTTTGAAGATACAAGGATATAAATATTATAATATTGCATTGTCATGGGAACTTGATAAGAGTTCCAAATTTCATTGATTTTGGTGCAGTAGAAGTGGTCGAAAAATCGATCACCAGATTTGAAGCATCGACGACAGTTGATACGCGGTGAAGTTAATAAAAACCGTTTAATAAAAAGTGGCAACATTGTAGTGTCGTCCCGTTTTCTCACGCATATTGATTTGAAAAGGACGACACTACGATGTTGCTACTTTTTAATTTCTACTCTTTTTTACCAGACTGTATCGTTTGTGTAATCTAGCTTTATCATTAAAGAGCACGTGTCAAAGAAAAAGAAAGTGGTTTTTTTTGCGACTTTTATGTACATATTATTTTTTATGTTATGCATGTAATAATTGTTGACATGTTGTTAATATCGTAGAATACAACACTACTGCCATTGCAAATGAATTACGAAATGTAACAAGTGAAAATAAAATAACTGGATAAAGTGGCCCAAAGTTCCAAGTGGAACTGAACCTTGAAAACCTTGATTTTTACCTTAGAGTTTGTTCGATACTCCTTTGCCCAAAGTGCCCAATCTGCCAGTCCTGAGAATTAATGCCCTCACATTTATTTGAGGCCTCCAACTTTTGTGTTTACCTTAAGTATTAAAGGGTAACCCTTTCATTGAATTTATCAATAGACATTCAATAAGTTAAAACGCCGTTGATGCTTGTTTTTGTACTTACCGGAATGGCTTAAGGTTTGTTATAATGTGCAGTTATATTTTATTTTATTCGTAATTTGGATACGCAATTTTTCTTTTTCATTTTATTCTTATTATACAGCAAAGGGTCAAAATGATTATTTTCGTATAACAGGTACTGGAGAGGTTTATTAAATATTATCTATTCGATGCGTTAGAAAAACTAACAATAAAAATAGCTAAAAAACAATTTTTTTTTAATGACAACTTTTAGGCTGTATTTACGCTTAAGCCAACTATCATTGCCTGCTTTGCTGCTACTGCTACCAAGATCTTACGGCGGCTTTACACAGCAGTATTCGCGTAACTTATATATCTAAGTAATCCCTAACTCGTTCATTTGGTATATTGACGCAAGCGAGGAAAATAAAGCAAATTACATGCAGGAAAGCGAATGCTGCCTTGGTCAATTCAAGTCAAATTACTACAGCAATACTAGATATAGCTATAATTCTTATGATGATTAACTATATTTACCTACAATTTGGTGTCCTGGCGTATTAAACGGCGGTAGCTATTTTATACATATAATTATTTCTACCTTTTGCTATTGATGTACCACGTCAGTAACAAAAGCAGGGTAAGATGACGTGCAACGGCAGGGTAAGATCAAATTTAAGTAATAGAACTTAATCGAAGTTCCTCACTGTGCAGTGAAGACAGTAAGAATACATTTGTCACGGCCCCAAATATTCCCGCGAGTGCCATAAGACTAAGGCATTGAAATGTTAACCATTTATTTATAAAAGATTGATGAAGGACAGCGGCGTCATCACAATGGACAGATTACTGCGATTCCCTGCAACCTGCTTGCCCAGCGTGGCGATTATGGGAATATTAAAGTCCATTTCAAATACGAAGGCCCGATTCCACTTGACAAAGTCGTTAGGCGTCAACAATAGCATCAGTGATAACAAAAGATACCTGGTTAGATCCTTCTGAGCCGTGATATTTTTTGCATACATCGGTGTACGACATGTGCCAATTTGTAGTGAACCAATTAAATGACAAATGTTTCGAGTGGCATTGGGCATTCGTATTTGAAATGGACTATACCTTCTATTGCGTCCATACGCATAAATAAACTAAGTAATAGATGAGATCGATGTCCAGCAGTGGACTGTGACTGGATAGGCTGATGATGTATTGTGTGATTATAATTAAAGTCAGATAGTAGCGAAAATGTAATCCTTTCCTTGAGGCAAATGTAAACTTTACCCTATAATTTGGTCCAGTGAAATTGTGTGGACCGATAGTAGTAAAAATTTAATCCTTTCTTTAAGGCAAATGTAAACTTTACCCTATAATTTGATCCAGTAAAATTGTGTGGACCGATAGTAGTAAAAATGTAATCCTTTCTTTAAGGCAAATGTAATCCTTTCTTTAAGGCAAATGTAAACTTTACCCTATAATTTGGTCCAGTAAAATTGTAAAGATTTACTAAAAGCCTTATAAACGGATCGGCATGCTTAGCCCAATTCAGCTGACTCATGGATCCCACGCCGCCTTCCATCTATCAAGCTTGGGAAATCTTAATTTGAACTTTGTTTCCCGTTGGGTTGAGAATTTATTGTTAAACTTTACTTTATATTAACAGGACACTTGGATGCCTAATTTTGAAGATAAACATTTTGAATTCCAGAAACATAATGAATTAGGTGTTTGTCGAGTTTTGAAGTTGTTTGTTAGTGCGGCTCGAGCAAAATTCAATGTAATGATAAATATTTTATCAGCATCTACAGTCGTCATCATATATCGTATCATCACAAGTATCTAAGCAAGCCTCTATTGTCGTTGTTGTTGTTGTTGTATTCTGGTAGTTTTTCAGCAAATCAACATCAAACGCGCCTATTTTGCATGGTCCCAACTCCCAAGGCTGGCCCAGTACTTGTTGGGGACTTCACATACACCCTTGAATTTCTTCGCAGGTGTGTGCAGGTTTCCTCACGATGATTTCCTTCACCGTAAAGCACTTGTGAATATCAAATGATATTTCGTACATAAGTTTATTGAAAAACTCATTGGTACGAGCCGGGGATCGAACTCACGACCGGCGACGAGCGAATCCATAAGTAAGAGCGAGAGGCTGACATGGTATTCCGCCCCGCCGGTCGCCATAGACCAATTTCGTGGCCAGGTCATAATATGGCAACAAGAAAAAGCCTATCATAGATCTTCAATAAATGAAGTGTTTACCTTACGAGAATAAAAATATTTCACTACTAGTTTCTTTATTTTTCACGTTATCGAATTCTGAAAATACGTTGATAGTAACCCAGGGGCAGGTAACTATTCCTCTGAATTAAATGCTACCTGTTTTGAAAATATATCTCAATCATTAATTAAGTACTCCCATGTTGTGTAATACAAGAATAGTTTCTGCTTCCGGTCATTCCCGGACCGGAAATTACTAAATACCAACCGGTATCAACCGCATATCGCTTAATTAATCAAAACGAGCCTACGAATACGGCTCTACTAAACTTTGGTCTCTAGTTTGCTAACAATCAAACTCAAAGAGAGGTCTGAGTGCTGGCTTGTCAAAATCAAAAATAACAACGCCATGACTTAGCATTTAGAATCCAGATTTTTGTACGAGTCAAGAATCCTTACCTATAATAAGTGGATACGTAAGAATATTGTAGGTAGGTTCAAGAGTTCTTAAGGAAATACGTCGGTTTAAAGGCAGAACCAACTATTTCCTTGAAGTTGGTTTTGACAAATCGTATTTTATGCCAATGACATAATAGAATAGTATTTACTAAAAGATGTTTTACCGAAATAGTTGGTTTTGCCTTTAAACCGGTGTATGTTATTTATTTGCGGCAAATGTGGTCAACAAAAGATCTTCAATATCTTCAATTGAGGAGGATCACACATTATAAGGAAATATAATTAAACGGTTAAACTTACGTGTATTTAGCGACATGTTCCGGATAGCCTAGGTCTCCGTTATCAAGCACTGAGCCCGTCAGTACGTGCCGTGCATCCGACGCGTTTACGGGCTTAGTGCTTGATAACGAAACTCTGGCTCGAAAGAAACTCTGGGTTGAAAAGTTCTCGAGTGGAGACCACGGCTAGGCAAACGCAGCGTAGGACGTCCACCCACAAGATGGACAGACGACCTTATGAAGGTCGCCGGGACACGCTGGATGCAGGTCGCATCTAACCGGTACATGTGGAGGTCAAGAGGGGAGGCCTATGTCCAGCAGTGGACGTCTTATGGCTGAGATGATGATGATGATGACTTCAACCGTTTAATTATATTTGTAGGTATTATGTCTCACGAATGTTTAAATTCGATCATACATTATACTTTAGAATTAGAACCTTTCCACAAGAGCAATGCTATGTGTATGGCTGGCTAGATATTTTCCAATCATATCGTTTCAGTAATTGTGATTGACGCTTATTGAACGCATTTATAATGGCAAGCAATAGAGCACTAGTTGAAAGGGCATGATTTTTCCTATGCTGACATATCGGTCGCGTGACTCGAGCATACGAATTAACAATACCCACATTATATTCTGGGTGCTGCAAGTTGCCAATCGCTAACGCTTAATCGTCAATCGTAAACGATAGGCAGCTAATTGTCTTTGTCGCACTAATATGAAAGAGTGACAGAGAGGGAAAACTACGATAAGCTACTAAGCGTTAGCGATTGGCAACTTGGCTAAGCATCCTGTACATCACGTCACAGCTGTGGTCATATTAGTCAACATCTGATTCCACAAAAGGCTGACGCCCTAGGTGAACTAGAACCTATAGAATTTTATTAGTGTCATCATTCTACCGATATCAGCGCAGGAGGAAATAATGGTTTAATGTCATTGTCAAGTCAAGGCCGTGTCAAGGCCTTAGTATGGACAAACACTTGGTATCAGAGAATAATTAAATCAAAACAAAACGGCTCCGCCTGGTTTAAGTAAATAATACCACGTTCAAAGCTTCAAAGATTCAAAGGTTTTAAATATATATTAAAACAACTTCTTAATAAACAGCTAACTTTTCACACCCCAAGACTTTTAGTCTGCGATATTACCACAGTATTTTAATTAGAGACCTTAAAACTTACTTAAAGAGCTTGAAATTAACCCATTCTTCTTGGGACTAATTATTTTTTCAATAATCTTTATTTATGCGTGTAATTAATATTCCGGGAGCAAGTTTGGAATGCTAAGAAGTCTGGGATAAAGTAGGTTTGTGCTTTGAGCATTTTTGAAAAGGGCAATTGGACAATAAGTCGCATTAAACACTTGGAGACATGCGAGAAAATTCTAACAAAGCCTGAGTACACTTTTTATCAAGTGGCGTTGAAATTACACTTTACTATTTAACTTTTTCAACGTCGTGCTCTTCAGTGACAATTTGAAAGTCACGTATTCTTGCTTGAGCTTCTATAGTATTCTTTATTAGGTTCTTTCAAGAGTCTCAATCAATCGGAGAGCGGTAGTGCTGGGCAGCTGAAGGACGTATCTTATTTAAATCAGACCAGTGGTAAGATCTTCTGCGCGATTGTTTGCCTTGCACTCTGCCAAGCATAATTTGCTTTTATAATTTGTCTGGGTCCCTCCTGACATTACTGAATTTTTCGATTCGGTTTGATCCCTTGCCAAGGCCGAAGGCCGAGCTCCGCGTAGGGCTGACAGCCCGGATCATCCCTACACCACGGTGCAGGCTGAAGGTCGAACGCGGTGCGGGAGACTCGAGTCACCAGACAAACCTAAATATACCCACTCATCTCCTGACAAACTGTTGACAGTCGTCATAAGTCATATTAGTGTCGAAATTCTCGCCATATTGTTCATCATCTTTTGATTTCTTTATCACCCACTGTTCTGTATAGGCATTTTCGAGTACCATTTGTCCAGGTTCTAAAACAATTGCATCTAGAATGACTCGCCACATTTGTTTGAGGTTAAAACCTGACAATAAGTTTTGTTATACTTTGACTTTGTACTCTCGGGAGTACGAGTATAACTGCTATTAAAACTAAATAAGTAACTAAGAAGTTCACTCCCCGCCGCAAACTGCTAAGAGCCGGACGATATTGACCCAAATTAACAGGATTACCTTCCGCGAAGACAATCACCTATCTGATAAAGCCAGAGACATGGCAGGGACGTGTGGGGGGTGCTTAAGTGGCTAGGCCAGTAAACGAGCGGTAAATTGGACTACACTTTTTTTTTAACTTAACTTGATTATTCGGTTAATTAAAATTGTTTGAAAATAGTCACCTCACATGTGTACATATTGACTGTACATGCTTTACACATTAGCCATCTTTTTATATGAAGATTGATGCACATGTACGTCGGTGGCAGTAAATGCGTTAACGTTTGTACTGAAAGGTCCTTATAATGTTCGTTTAACTTGGCATAACCTTTCTTGTTTTTCAAAATGGCGGACACGACTAATCAGGTAATCTAATGGATGTCGTAAAAATACCCTTCCTATAATTGTGTTGATTTTGATAAATCAAATGATATTCTATAAAGAAGATGTAACAGGAAACGGTAAAATATTCATCATCATCATCAGCCTATCGCAGTCCACTGCTGGACATAGGCCTCCCCAATTTCACGCCACCGTTCTCGATCTTCGGCTGCTCGCATCCAGCTCCTGGCAGCCATCCTGCGCAAATCGTCGCTCCACCTTGCCTGAGGGCGTCCCACACTACGCTTGCCGAGACGCGGTCTCCACTCAAGAACTCGTTTACCCCAACGGTTGTAGGTTCTACGGCTAATATGGCCAGCCCACTGCCACTTCAGATTGCTAATACGGTGGGCTATGTTGATCACTTTGGTTTTCTGCCGGATAACCTCATTTCTGATTCGATCCCGCAGAGAGACGCCGAGCATAGCCCTTTCCATAGCTCGCTGAGCGACCTTGAACTTGTGGACCAGCCGTACCATCAGTGTCCACGTTTCGGCTCCGTACGTCATGACGGGTAGGACGCACTGATTGAAGACTTTTGTCTTCAGACACTGTGGGATCGACGATGTGAAGATTCGACGTAGTTTTCCAAATGCTGCCCAACCTAGTTGAATTCTTCTATTCACCTCATTCTCGAAGTTGTTTCTACCCATCTGCAATGTTTGGCCGAGGTATACATATCTTTGAACAATTGTAAAATATTAATATAATAAAAAAATGTAATCTAATGTGCCCCGGATAAGCTCTTAATATCACAAAATGGTAATCTAATGTGCAATGTGCCCCAGATAAGCTTACACCATATCGACACCAGCAATTAATACTACGCTAACTTGATTTTTATCATTTTTTTGTTTTTAATCCAATATTATTATTTTACGATGACCTACGTGTTCACCAACTTTTATTGCAAAATTCTTAAAAATAAAGATAATTTTGAAACTCGTAAAACGCCAAGTAAAAATAATTTTGAATATTACACAATCTATAAGCCGCTAACTGTTATTTAGGCGGGTACTCGCGGAAACCGTAACCTAGAGTTTATGTAAAAAACATCTGTCGTACATTCGTTAACAAAGAAATAATTCAAAAATGTTACGAAAACGAGCTACTAAATACTAGGATGATAGATTATAATGAAAATTTTTGACTAAATTGAAAATAGACTGACAAATAGCAATTAATGGTACTTTAAAGATTATATCTGGAAATAACTTGGAAGCAAAATGCAAAAGTATTTTTAAAAAATGCGACAATTTGAATCATTAAATTATTTTATGTGAAAATTTTATGCGTGGTTTGTTTTTTTGTGTCATTTTGAGAACACTATACTCGAAACTGCTAGAATGGCATTTTGCAGGCTTTATATTATATCAAACGGACTCCCAAGGTCGTCCGTTTCAACATAATATTCAGGCTGCAAAAATACCTGTTCCGTGCCTGGTCAGTGATGTACTATTTCTCATATTTTATAATATTTGACGCAAATTAAACGCTAACTGCCTACCAATAATTCGTTTAAACAAAGCTAACTGTAACATAGATGCGTTTTAAAATAGGGCAAGTGTAAAGATGTTTCCTTGTTATACGACGCTAACTTGTAGAAGTCAATAAAAATGCACAAAATTTCAATGTTATTTCATTAACAGTAATAAAATTATGTTATCCTAATTAGATTATTTGTTTTTTCTTATGTTATGACATATATTTAACATATTTTAATCGACATATTTAATAAGATGACTATCGCTATTACAGCACGCTAAGTTGGAAATGGCGTTATATTGATTGACTATGAGTCTTCCAGAGTTGTCATAAACTACGCTAAATAGAACTAAATTAAAAATTAATAAAATTATCTTAAATCTTATTACAGATTTTATTTAAGTGTATAAATAATAAAACGTTGTCAAAAAATCATAAATATATGTTCAGCAGTTCAAAAGTTATCGCAAATTTTCCTTAAATTTGTCCTGGCGTAAAGTTGTTATTTTCAAGTTAGCGTAGTTTTAATTGCTGGTGTCGATATAAACGAAACACATACACTGAAAAAAAATCTACACGAATGAAGTCGATATGAGCCATCGGTTTGACTTGAGTTTCAACGGTTGAATTCTTATTTTTTTCTCAGTCTGATTTCAAACCGCTTCCATAATAATCTCTTTCTATGGCCCCACACGCCGTCTCGGACTAATTGCCGTGACACATCGGGGTTGGCCGGTAATGGGGATAAAAATACCGCGTCACAGCCATTCCTTGCTCCGATAAAGCGAGCTCTTTATTACTATAAATACTTTCACCAATACCTTTATTAATTCCTGTCCCTGAAAAATAAATGAAAACATTATTCTGCGCGGAAAGGGAAGGCGTTTAGCAGCAAGAGACGTCAATATAACACGCGCGCCTTCACGTGCCAAACAAACTCTTTGTCCATGTATCAATTTGAATACTATTTGAGACCAGCAGGTCTAGCCAAGATGCCATTCTGCAATCGTATACGATAAGCGATAAGTCACGTGACCATATTAATGTATGACAGGGATCGGATACCGGTTTTATTCTCTATACAAAAGAACGGTTCAAAATTCGCTCTCTTTCGTTATTCAGTATATTAATTCTTTGTTAATGGAGTAATTCAAAAACACGATGTTGTTAATTACATAAACTATGGAGTTTTTTTTGAAATGTAAAATTTTGATTTTATGAATAAATATGAATATGAATATGAATACTACATACAGAGTATTTTTTGTTATTATTGATCCTTCGTTGGTGTAACACAGAAAACTCCACGGCATTTACAATTCCCGAATATCGCGGCAGATTTATTTCGCCTGAGGTCAGTGCGGGTAAGACCAATCAATCAGGAAAGTCCGTCTACCATCTGATTTCCACTCCTAACTCGCGTATGACGGACTTTCCTTAAAAATAAAATATGCCGACTTACCCATACCCTACCCAACTTAAGGTCAGTAAGTTTACAACATCATAGAGATATAATATACACCGTGTTTTTATTGATTTCCGTTAAATTGGCCAGGTTACTTGGGACATTAATAGAAGTTGCCTGGTATATCGGCTTTTGTTAATTTCTTAAAAATCTTTTTTTTTCGTTTTCATACATATAGGTAATAATTGTAATGGCAAGTGTGAGAGAACCTTAAGAATAAGATCTCAGGATACTGACGGCTGCTGACGGCTTATGTCAAAATAAGTAACATTAGGATGTAATAAAGGTTGCAATACACGTGTTCAGTCATTAAACTTATTTTTTTAATAACTCAATAACAGTAAGAGTTAAGACGCTAGTTTCTTAGAGAAATTGATTATTTTTGACCTAAATAAGCTTCCCTTAAATTTAACGGAAATCAATAAAAACACGGTGTATAATATATACTCGTACAAACTCAGCTACGCAAAACAGGAATAGTAGTAATTATTATTACTGTATCTAGTTTCGCAATTTTAACCAGCTTATCAAGCACGTTTCCTTATAAAATTACGAGTAAACCAAATTTAAATATATTTGACGTCATTACATGAAATATTCATACTCTAATTGACGAAATTTCCTTAAAATAATTAACATAATTATTTTTCAAACCCCAAAACCATATTGTTTGCTCTTGCCCCATCGACTTAATAAGACAACCTGTCAAATGTCAAATAAGGAGAACGCTGTCAAAATTATGTTTTGAAGCGGCGTGTTATTCATGCGTGATGTAAGCAAATTAAAAGTAATGTAGGGTTGCCTCACGCGTTTTAATAACAGAATGTCTTGGCCACGTGGTGACGGCAATAACAATGTAGTGCATTTTGTAAAGTCACATCCCAACTCTTCCCATGGATGTCGCAAAGCTTTATTTATAAAGGAAATATCTAGAAGAACGTAAGACTAAGGTTGTGAACCTTTGAGGAATGGTACAGATGTCACTTATTGTGTTTGTGACGTGGCTCCTTCTAGTTGCAATGACATGATTCGCTGTGAACGGTTGGTTTAATTAGTAGCACGTTGGACAGGCAATCCAGAGGTCGTGAGTTTGTTCTATATCAACAACCATCGTTGTCAGTTAATTTTTTCATTACACTGGGTCTTTGTTTGTATATTGCAGCTATAAATAAATGTAGGGAGGCTTCCCTTTACTATAAATAAAATTCACTGTAAAGAACAATTAATATTTTATTTTCAAGGACAGCAAATGAAGCTTGTACATGAACCGCCAACTTATGTTATATTGATTTCCATTAATTTTCGTGAAAGGGAACGAATGAAAAGTGGAAAGGGTCGAATGAAATGAGTGAGTGAGAGGGGAGATAATATCCATATATTGAAATGAGTGAGTGAGAGGGGAGATAATATCCATATATTATCTCCCCTCTCACTCACTCATTTCATTCGACCCTTTCCACTTTTCATTCGTTCCCTTTCACGAAAATTAATGGAAATCAATATAACATAAGTTACATAAGACACAACAGCAAATGAAAGTCCTTCATAAATATACAACAAATTTAAATGGTTTAAAAATTAGTATGAAAAACTAAATTAAATTTCACTGAACCAGCCTTATTGCGTTTTACTGAAGATGCTGCGGCTCTACCGCGAAAAACGAAATTCGTAAA
The DNA here is from genome assembly GCA_025490895.1 of Thaumatotibia leucotreta. Lineage (NCBI taxonomy): Eukaryota > Metazoa > Arthropoda > Insecta > Lepidoptera > Tortricidae > Thaumatotibia > Thaumatotibia leucotreta. The sequence continues at coordinate 50,785 of JALPQI010002553.1, forward strand.
TTTCGAGGATTTGTCTCTCTCACTCTAATGACGTGTTCGTTTGAGTGACGGAGAAAAATCCTCGAAATTCACGGATTTCGATTTTCGCGGTGGGGCCGCAGGTACTGCTGGTAGTATTCATTCTCTTCATTGCACCTGTTTTGAAGATGAAGTTAGATAGTGGCAACAGGAATCGACGTTACATGAAAGTTTAGAAATGAAAGAACAGTAACTGCCAAAGAAAGTAGTCGGCAATGAAAATTTAATTTTTGATATAAACATTATCGTGGTTTTTATTCAGCGTTTAACCCTGACCGTATCTCGTGTAACGATTTCCCGGCTAAAAGCGTTTGCCTGCGTTTATTCGTTCCCAATTAAATTGTTTTCGTGTTCGGAGCGTCTCCAATTATTGTTAATTCTGTCCTCGTAATTGACAAGCGCCTCCTACACGTGTTTAATATTATTTTGTAGATAATATTTCATAATTACTGAGTTTTAGGAGAACATAGGGGAAGAATGGGAGAGAAAAGACAATTTTGTTCGTACTAATTTGAAAAATGTATGTATCGTGATATTTATAACCTGTAATGTTGTTTACGAGTATAAACTGATGACAGTTCATGTTGTGAACATATTATATTTAATAAACCTTGAGTCTAATAAGCTATGAACAATGGTTTGATTTGTATACTGTTCTGGCCGTGTGGTGACGGCAGTAAGAATATTTGTACATTTGTCACCACCCCAACTCCTCCTGCGGGTGTCGTAAGAGTCGACTAAGGGATTGAAGTGTCACTGACCATTATTTGATAAAATATTGATGATGGGCCGCAGCGTCATCATAATGGACACTTACTGCGATCGCCAATCCGCTTGCCCAGCGTGGCGATTATGGGCATTTACCTCCTAATGCATCTATACGCAGTGTTAATAGAAGAGGCCTACGTTCAGCAGTGGACTGTCATTGGCTGATGAAGTACCTATATTGTTCTTAAAAAAAATCTAATATTATAATTGATTAATGGATAACTCACTAATTGGTCATTTGTATAAGTATTATTTGTTTATTATAATAGGTTGAAACTGAAGTGCCTTCACAGTCAAACTATATAAAATAGTTTTGTAAAGCTATGTACAATAACTATTTGTATCCTTATTGTGTAATAAATAAATATAAATAAAAATAAAAAATATACCACCTTACCATGTATATGTAAAAGTTTTGTTAAAGACTGTTTGTCCAAAAAACAATAAATTAAATGAAACTTGTCTAAAATATTTATCTTTAGTAAACTTAGCAATACATACTAAGTCAAGTCAAACCTTTCACTTGTCAAACCTTCAATAAAAGAGCGTACTCCCACCTTAAAGGTCGGCTACGCATTTGCGACGCCTCTGGGTGTTGCGGGCGTCTATGGGCGACGTTAATTGCTTTCCATCAGGCGATTCGTCTGTTCGTTTGCCACCTATAGCATAAAAAAAGGTATTTAAATAACTAATTATGTAAATTTCGGACAAGAGCAATTTTGAAAAAAAAATACTGAGTTTACTCGTTCAGGTGTACGGCCTGACAGAAACACAGACAAGTGTCAAACTCAAGCAAGCTGAAAATAAGGTTTTAGTTTCACTGCAATCAATAAAAAATGTATTAAAAGATAAAATTGTACGGGCAATCCAATTACGATGCAGCTATCCAATTACTAGTTTAGTGAAATGATAAAAAACGTCGAGTTTGTCAGCTCAGCAAAGCGTTCTCAATTTATGTGCAAAGTCTGGACCGCGATTCATTGGAATGAACTATTTTAACGATGTTTTAGTGCACGTTATTTTGAACGTTCATAACTTTTGAACCGTTGTTAGTATCGTAATGTCGTGTACTCATACTAAAGAACAACTGGCTAGGTTTAATAGTCTTTCAGTGTGTGAGGTTGGGTCTAATGTTCTATTATTGTTGATACCTACTATTAAAAAAAACTATAAGGTGTATTTTTAACCGAATTCAAAAAATGAGGAGGTTCTCTATTCGACAGATTTTTTTGTTGTATATATTTTACCCGATATCTCCGAGAATCGTGAACCAGTTCAAACATTTTCTTTGTGATCGAACGTGTATAACCTCGTGATCCTGTTGGCATCAAGTTGGGGTCTGATGATGGGTCTTGGAGAAATCGAGGGATCTCTTCAAATGTTACAGGTACATGTATGGCGCACTTGGTAATTTTCATTCATTTACAAGAGTTTGCATTTAGAAAGTAGGATTTGATGATACGAAACCAATGACGCAAACCACAGATGATAGGATCATGGAGAAATCGGTTGAAGTGTGTGTTGTTTTTAAATTTTTAATTTGGTGATTAACTTTGACATGTATATATTTATTAGAAATTTGTATATACAAAAAATATTTATTCATCAAATCAATTATCTAAATCACAATCAACATCCGCAACACAGGCTTCGTCAGGTATGGCTACAACAGAATATTAACAATACGCATCGTCACATACAATTAGGTACAAAGATGAAATCCGCAACAGGCTTTGTCAATCTTAATAGCTAGCTACTTGTACCACGAACACCCCGAAACGTACCTGGCCCAAACGTGCCCATTACACTTGCAGCGTTGCCGCGCTGTATGGCCAATGAAATCTGCTGTACCAGGTACGATCCGGAGCGAGGGTCACCTCCCCTTTCTCTCAGTCGACGGCCTAAGTCCCACATGAATGCCTTAGCCTCCAAAGCCCACGGTCCCGCAGTCTCCACTGCAACGGGCACAAAGTCGTACATTGGTTCCAAGGCAGAGTACTTGGCATGTTTTAATTTGGCCGCAAACTCCGCGGCTGACCCAGCGGACCTTACGGTGTGACCCAAATGTGAAGGTGCAAACGTGCTTACACACGTCGCATCCCACAAAAGGCACCGACCTTTCTGCCAAGGAACCAATGTCAAACCGTCAGGTCTCTTGCCATCCGTCCGGCATAACCCTGGAGGCTCCAGAACGCAAGGAACGTTGGCCGACACCAAAGCCCTGCGAATCACCTCATTGAGTGCATGATGCCTCGGAAATCGCCCCGCGCACTTCAAACAACTTAGGCCGTGATGCCCATTCTCCTCCACCATAACTCCACATACACACCGATGTGCCTCGCACACCTTACACCCCAATCGCAGAGCAGTTGCGATTCTTAAAGAATCGTTATCTAGGAGTGTTCCTAGCGAAGGGGAAGGCAGCGCGTGCAGCCAGGCTCCTGATTCCGCACGAGATGCGGCCTTAAGTCGCGCAATTCCTGAGCCTGTCACCTCACCCAACAGTTGTGCGACGATTTTTTTGCACAGAATGTCATCCCACCCTCTCTGAACGACTAGATTGTCCGGCTGCTCATCGCCCCCACAAACAGTGTTCCAGTTAGTAAGTGCCTCCGCAACAAACGGTACCCAGGTAATGTCACCATAGTTAGACAATATCCTAGTGACAAGACCCAACGTCCCGTGTGCGGAAGCGAGGAATGCTACTAACCCAACTTCGCTGCAGCGGCGTACTCCCAACCCACCATGTCGTACCGGGAGAGCTGCCTGACACCATTGCATTTCGTCAAGATGCACATTCAAAACCGACTCTAGAGACGACTTGATTGCTTCATCCAACCTCGCAACGTCGCTGTCAAACAGCCAAGTCGGAGAAGTTCTCAAAATGTACATCATGCGAGGCATCGCAAAACAATTCCGCAGCAGTACAAGCGAGACGTGCGCAGACAGGCCATTGAGATGTTCCTTGGCCTTCACCACCGCTAACCTTTTTTCCTCAAGGGCCGCACTGACTCCTTCCGGGAAAATAGGTGCCCCCAAAAGGCTCAAAGATGACTTTTGAAGACACCGAAGGCCTGGCAACACCTCCTCAAAATCTGACAACCTAGCGCCCTCAGCAAAACCGCAGCAAAAGAGCTCACACTTGGCTGGGTTGATCTCAAGCCCGATCCCCTTCAACGCTGGCACAAGTTTATTGAGGTCGTCCAACACGGTCCACGGACTACCCCCAATTGTTCCGTCGTCCAAATACCACACGTTGAGTGGTGAATCCAAAGAGGCAATGAGCTTCTGAATTGCCAAGCAAAAAACCAGCGGTCCCAATGGATCACCTTGCTGGGCCCCAACCTGTGACGACAATGAAATCCCATTAAACAATAAGTTACTAGGTGCCGAGTAACACTGGTGAAGAAATGGATAGAGGGAAGGCACCTGATTCATTACTTCCTCAAGAATGGCATCCAAAATAGCAACAAGTAAACAGAGCCGTTGTTTACCGTGCGGGCAATCTACCCTCTCCCCTCTATTTGGTGATTATTTTCATGTATCATGTTGATATGGCAACAAGCGTATCATATATTCTTAGTGATACATTTAATTTTGTTTTTGTCCACAAGTCATGCGTATAATACAACTAACTTTCGTAGCTGACCCAAATCGAGTTTTGGCTTCTGACACAGTATAATTTAAATACTCGTACCAGTATTATTATCACAGTTCCTATTAATGTATTAATTTGAAAAACGCCGAAAGTTAAATAACTAATTTTTCTTCAAGCAAGTGCAGAAAGAAGTATAAAATATAGTAGACTTTTTAGACCAAACTCAGCATTATTATAATTTCAATGTAATATAATTCTCCCCACCCCTCCACTTAAGGTCCTTAAATTATTATTCTGACACTTCACTACCTACACGAAGTACGATGAAAGGAATTGCTTCAATTTTTCAGGTTTTTTCATTGAGTCAAAGTTAAAAGGTCGTAACATCATATGGATTTCACAGCTTGTCATCTTTACTGCATTATGGTAGCAGGATGGCTGAAGTGTCGTTTAAGATACATAAGTGAATTTATGAAGTTAATAATTAAAAATAACGCCTTTGTAATTAAGACTTATTTTTCGTAATACCGTCATGAACTATCTTATTTAGATGTTTTTATTTTCTTTATAATACTTTTATTACAAAGTAAAATACACCTATACGACAGTTCATAAAGATGTATCGGAGTGGCCAGGGGCCCGTTTTTCTCGAAAGCTTGTAACTTATAATACAAGTGGAAGTCTCGTTTTGATTACTATTAATTAGATAAGGACTTCAGCTTGCATTAAAAGTTACAAGCTTTCAAGAAATAGGCCCCTGGGGCCCTCGAGCTTGTAACTTATAATACAAATGGTAGTCTCTTTTTAACACTGTTAATTAGATAAGGACTTCCCCTTATATTACAGGGTGCTCACAAATACCTGAACGGGCCTCTATTGACGATGATGTCATTTAAGATATGATTCTTGCTTTCGATCCTGTCAATATTGTATATCGTTGGCGCTTAGAAGCAATAAAAAGTGATTACTTATGTCGCTTATGTAAAACTCTCTGTCCCTGGGCATGTAAAAGGACTGGCAGATATATAAAGGTACATTTAGACTAAACGAGCATTCACTCATTCTATCCCTCACTCTACGAAATCAACGAATTTCGGTGAATCACGTTTTGTGTAATAAACGAACGAATTTCGTAGAGTGGGGGATAGAATGAGCGAATGCTCGTTTGGTCTAAATGAACCTTTACATTCAAGAATGCTGAATCAAGCCGTAAATCTACGCCACGAAAATCGTTCAGGTCATATGACGTGAACATAAATACAAACTTAACATCTCAAGTTTTTCATATCAGTTTCCCAGGATCAAACATGATACATGATGGCTACGAAAATAAAAGAAAGATGCCTACAAAAGATGTATAACAGACATCTGTCAAAATATGCCTTTTCAACAATTCTATTACGTTACGCAACTCACTAAAGGCCGATTTACACCTGAAATCACCCGCAACTCAAACGTCAGCATGAGATGAAAAAAGCAATTCCACATGTTAAGCCTTTGTGGGAGTTATTCTCATTCTCATATCGCGCCGAAATAGACCTCCGCTTTATTTAATTTTAGCTAGAACACAAATAGGGAAAGTTGCGTGACCAGTAAACGCCGAGCGAACGAGGCTTATAGCTTTGTACATTGATCAATGTTTCAAAACTCTGCAAGCCTTAAGCCAAGATGCCATTCTGCAATCGTATACGATAAGCGTTGAGTAATAAATATATGAGAATGACAGATTCGAACTTAAAGTCACGTGACCGTTTCCATGCACTATTGATGTGATCGATTTGTGTAAGATATACCCTAGATATTTATTAATTTATTTGTCTTGTCTAGGCCTGCTGTTGTATTTATGTATATTTAAAGTAAGTATAATAAAATGTTCCATATTACGAATTTGCGGATAGTAGTAGTGGATATTCAAAAAGAAAAAAATCGGGTCAAAATTATTTTCGTTGTCTTGTTTCATGCCTACTACTATGTCACGCTGTGTGTCTTTAGCTACTGTTTCGACTCAGTAAATAAAAAAAATCTAGGGCACTTGCATTTCTTTTTCACGCTAGATTTTAATCCATACATCAGAAATTGAAAACAAAACATCATCTCATACAAAAATCACCACTGCGTCACGTTTTTTAGAACATAAAATAAGACAACGAAAAGAATTATGGCCCTTTTCAAGTTAACATAACGTAATTTTATTATTAAAAATCGACCAAGTGAGACTCACGTGGAAAGGGTTCCGTGCGGTCACGAATATTGAGATTTAAAAATCTATTAGGTAATTAAGTTAATTTTAAATTAATATTCTGACAGCTTTCATATAGCATTCAAAAATCTTTTACTTACAATGGACGCAGACGCTTAGGAAAGCACTCGAAAAATTACACATTACGCAAAATGAGAAATAGCCGAGAGTAGCGGAATGGGAGGCGGTAATTTTAGGGACCAAGTTTGTTTATGAAATGACACTGCATATATAGCGAAATTTATTTGGTTTAGCGTTATTTAGACTACCAAAAATATCTGGGTGCCATGTACGATTTTATTGTAGGTGACGAATGTTCATGAGATTATTACTTTAATTTTAATTTTATTTACTAATATTATTATGTTACAACTTAGTCCAAAGAATTCAAACTTAAAAATGTTTTTAGTTAATCTGTAATCTTTTGAACACCTTTTATTTTTTTACTTGCAAAACTATTTAATGCCTATAAAACACTTTATTATGTTTCAAGGCTTAACATATTCTTCTTGTTTAAGGGCTGATTTTTCAATCCTCAGTTAAAAGTATCCATTAGTTAAATTTATTACCATTCTTATCTCAGGAAATCACTCAAAAAAGGATAGAGCTAACATTTATTTGACAGATACTGTTACCTATAGAAAAAATGAAAAATCAGTCCTACTTAGAAACCGAAAACGTACTTAGAAACCTGAGCCGTAGGTTTGTGATTTCAGCGTCCGAATCTAGATAAAAATGCAAATCCCAGCTATGTATTGTTATAGCTAAAATAAAATTCACTAAGGAGACCGCCTTGCTGTCAGCGCTACGGCAGGGTCGAGCCTAAAATGGTATTCACTAATGTACTTTAAACGACACTAGTGCTCGGCGACGCATGCGGCGTGAGCTGGAACTACACTGCGTCGAGAGTTTGACGTTTAATGTAAGAACTTCGTATTCTCTAACGAAAAATAGCGACCAACTCGCCCACTACCTCGCTCACAGCCTCGATTCCTAATGTCAAATAAAACATCTAGGATTTTAGACAAGTCTGTCTCGACGTCGAGCTCGTTGACGAACGCAGCGTCGAATGTGTGAATAAGAGAATAGCATAGCTGAAAAAATATCTGAACACGCCTTTATTGCCGTAACGATTGAGGCGTGTTCTGATATCTTTGAGCGCTCCGGACGCCACGATTTATCTGATAGCGAATTATGTACAATAACTACTGTTTTCACTAGCGTACCTTGACTTAGCATTGTAATTGGCTAATGACCGCATAATGGCACTATTATAGCCAAAACGCGTGTCCCAGCATTGATAGTTTAGAGCCAGTGTGATTAAGCCAATTTTTTGGGATATTTCATTAATTTATTAAATTGCACTCATTGACTACCTATTACCCATGAAACATGAACCCTGATGGGCGTAGCAAACATTAACATTTACATTAAATATTTTTTAAGAATATTACAGTTAGACTAGTAGACTTAGGAAAGTAACGTTTATTGAATACGTAAACTAGTCCACCACGCTCGCTCCAATACATAGTGGTCTGAGCCCGATAGACTGATACGTTAAACTGCTACGTAATATATACGTACCTTAGTCCCTTACTCGTAACTCATATTGACATGATATTGATATTGGAGGTATCATATATAAGACGAGGATTACCCTGTGAGTTCCTTCGTAAGTTGTAGTAACGTAGTTATACCAAGGAATGAGATAGTGATATTTGTCTCTAATTCCTTCGTCTAACTCCGTCTCTAAAATTTACTTAAGAGCTCACAGGTGTAATTCCAGTCTTAGGTCAGCGACGAGTATTGCTACTTTTCTTGTAACGTGAAGATTTTTTTTTATGCTATAGGTGGCATACGAACACCCGCAACACCAGAGGTGTCGCAAAGTAGTTGGTTGGTCATTTATTTTTATCAAGAATTTTCTACAACACCAGAATTTTCTACTATACCTGTGGATGTTTCAGTGTTGTTTGCATTGCATTTTACTTATCGTATTGGACTAAGGTGCATAATTGTATAAATATTTTTGAACTCTATACGGAGTCCTTCAACTTGATGAGATGCCCGGAGATAACCGCTATTATGACACGTTATCTGCCCGTTTCAAGATGTGTACGGCATTCAGCAAATTAGCTAATGTGTTCTACTACACATATGTCCCCGAAATATCCGACTACCGAACGGTAATGTGGGGTCGTTCAACTTTTTTGTCGCTGGTATTCTTTTGTTTTCGTTACGTTTTGTACATTATGGTTTTCAGACAGTTAATAAAACCGGAGAAAAATAGTGTTTAGCAACCTCCTGTTTCCACTAGACACTGTTTAAATGAAAAATGCAATGTAGTTATTCATTAAAATGTACCCCATTTTAGGGATGTCTTCCTGTTAGCCGGCATTTTCAATTAGTTTATCCTTTTGTTCTGTTCTCGTATATCTGGAATGTTACCAACATTTTATAATAGTATATTTCCGCACTTTCAATATGACCAAGTGTTATAAAATTAAAATTACCTATGGTATATTCCGCCAATACCTAAGTAGTATAAAGGGCTGTATCAAGGGCCTATCGCCGTCGAGTAATCATCAATTTAAGCTTGTATTACCTATTGTAGCATTCCACAAAGATACACTGTAATGCAAGATAAATTACAAACAGAATTGGCAATATTTGATACGAGTATCATTATCGGCTAATGTCAGCACTATCAAACTATGTCGAACACGGCACTAAACGTCACCGGTGTCCTATTCTAAAAGCGCAAGACAAACGATAATGTCGTGTTGACAAATGGCCGTAAAAAGCCGGCGAAAAAAGGCGAGCCAAAAAATTGATGTCACACGACCGGACGATTTTGGTAGATTATAGAGATATAGGACGTAATGGATACTTAGTTGAGATTGTCTCCTATAAAGTGGGCATGAAAAAACAAATTTGTTTCTGGGGATGATAAATATTAAGGCTTTGGAGAGGTTGTTTCGTTTCGGTACTTGATGTGATTACGGGTCTCGTTCTTACCTCACTTATTAACTATACAGGGTGGTCCAAACCTTGACGTCAAAAATTTTTTTTTAGATTCCTCACGTCATGAGCTATCAGAATATACCCCATGTATGTTAGCCGATTTTTTGTAGTTTTCGAGTTATGAATTTTTGAAATTTTTTTTTTGAGAAATTCTGGAATGAAGAAATTTATTAATAAAAAAAAACTATTGGGTTTTTTAACTAGTTTATTTTTGTAAAAGTATAACTACAAATTAAGCATTTACTGACAAAAAAATTAGCGTCCTCACTTTGATACAAGTAGGATAAAAAATACCAAATTCAAAATTTTACGTTAAAAACGCATCAAAATAGCATTAATGTACGTAAATAAAAAAAATGAAACGCATCCCAAGGATTTTTGGTAATCTAAAGACTGCCATAGACCTTCAACCTTCGCAAAAGCAAAAAAAAAGTGACTAACTTGAAAACTACAAAAAATCGGCTAACATACATGGGGTATATTCTGATAGCTCATGACGTGAGGAATCTAAAAAAAATTTTTTGACGTCAAGGTTTGGACCACCCTGTATACTGTAGGTATATATTACCTTAAGCCTACAAATGAACAAATCTTATAAAAATCTAAATATCAGTTAATGCTATATATTGCATGTCTAAGAGAGCATGGCTGTAACAATTAATATGAAATTTATATGAAATTTGCCATCTGTAGATTTTTGGGTGAGAACAATCGATTTAGCTTCGTCTTTTGGGAAAACTTATGTTTTCGAGTTAGTGAATGAAGCTGGGTCGCCTAATGTATATCAAATCTGAATAACGAATATATTTGTTTATATTTATAGAAATAAATAAAATACAATAATAAATATCTAGGGCCACCTTACACAAATCGACCTAGTCCCATTATGTCGATTTTAGTAAAAAGAAAATGAATTCCAGGACTTTTTGAAAAATTAAATTTCGTTATTTTTCTTTAGATATCAGTAGTGTAGCTCTTAAACAGTAAATGTTACTAAGAAACTGGACATCTAAAAATAATAAAATGCATTGTTGAAACAATGAAGTTTTATTTTTCTATACTTCACTGCCATCGCCGACCAGCAGAAAAACGACGACATATCTTTGGTTTTGACTGTACATGTCGCCAGGACATTGCCCTTTAGCTTTATTTTCCCGGATATTTCTACCCCAATTTGTGTCCACCATTTTAGCTATTTCTCATATTACTGTACAGAATTTTTGCTGCCTTATATTAGAGAAAGTCCGAGGAAACATTTTTCACAGCGTAGATATCATCTCTATATGGTACACGTTAAAATATGTTTATTTGCTTTCCGCTGCGATTCAGACCCAAGAAATGGTTTTGATAAAATGTTACATCATTTCTCTCGGACGTTTTTCTCACATAAAATGAAAATGATGTGTTTTATTCAGCACATAATGTATTAAGTCAATACTCGGGGAATATGCATCACACAGAGAATGTATGTATACTTATAATAGCCCATTCATCCTAAACAACTTTCTAACCTGAAACCTAACCTAAAAGTGCACATTTTTTAACGTAAACTGCAATTTTCCTGATAAAATCATACTTAAAACTTATACTTAAATATTGATATCAATTGTAAAATTTTAATGTCTATATTGAACGATAGATTAGATTTTCAAACTTGATTTCGAATTTGCTCGAACAGTTTAAATCCAAGAAAGTGTTGCCGTATCGAACTTCTTCAAACATTGTTTCCACTTGTGTACCACAGCTTTGAAACAATTTTGTAATATTGCACTGTCTTTCATCATTATTTATGGGCCCGGCCTTTGTTGCCTCCAAATAATTGATATTTGATTTAATTTTAATTTGATTTGACATTGTCTTTAATTATTGTTTGCTTTTCTGTTTATCCTAAAATACTCGTAAATGCCTCGAATGCCTTTTCCATTGTTCGGCGCAAAATACGACTTTGGTTTGTTTCTTGAAAATTCTCCTTTGAAATATAGCCAAGTAAGCGAGGAGTTAATCTAGGGGTTTGTGTTCACTGCTACACAAACCGCTTAGAAGAGTTTGGTAAAACAATGCTATTTAACCTGCCTTACTTATATTACTGTATTACTTATTGCGCAACATAATGTTTTCTTTCAACATTCATACTAAGAACATTCACTGCCATAGGGCATGGTCTAGCAGGGGACTATTTCTCGAAAGTTTGTAACTTGTAATACAAGCGGATGTCCTTATCTTTATGAATGATGTTAAAAACAAACTTCGACTTGAATTACAAATTACAAGCATTTGAGAAACGGGCCTTTGGACTAATTAGGAACAAATCTGTATGAGAATGAAGTTAGGATATGTAAAGTTTTTACTAAAATGATTATAAATACTAAAATCCGGTTGGTTACAGTGTACGGCTAGATGTGTGCAAGCCAAGACACAACAATGATTTGATATCCAGCCACAGTGGGCCTATTTACATTTTTCAATTGCTAGTACTTTTTACGGTAATATTTGTTTTCGTGCTTTGTGGGAGCTATGGGGATAGCATTCGAAGCATATTTACAGTATTCGAAGCGATCTTCTAGAAAGTTTTATGCTTAAATAATTGATGGTTAAACAAACTTACCTGAGTAAAGTTTGACCATAATTATATGAAGCGCTGCATCCGAAGACATTTATTATATTCACACTAGGTAGTCCACTGTTCAATGTACTAGCATCACACAATATTTAGAGAATTTATAAAAAAAAAAATAGAAAACAATCGGTGCCGAGTCTATGACACTGTCTTATCTGTGGCAACACTCGGCTCCATCTTCATTTCTTTCAGAGCTATAACTAAACTAACAAACCTATTTCGTGTTTTTCGGGTTCCATGTAATTTAACATGGGGTTAGGGCGGGTGTATAAATGTCTTCGGATGCAGCGCTTCATATAATTATGGTCAAACTTTACTCAGGTAAGTTTGTTTAACCATCAATTATATTTCAGCGCTGCATCCTCGACATTTATTATATTCACACTAGGTAGATGTTTAGAGATTTACTACCGAAATAGGTGCGGGAAAAATGGAACAAGTCAAAAAATGTAAATTAATCAGTTTAATTTTTTGCAAATACTTAACACACCCAAAAATAAAACAGTAATTCGTTTCATATCGAAGATCAATTGACACATTAGATTATTTATTTGTCTAATCCGTTATTACATACAGCTTCAGCGAATATGTTGCTGTCGTCAGCTTCGAGTGGTCTGTTATAAAATTTTGCAAAAACTAAGGAGCTCCCAGACCACCCTGCCGTTTTCCTTATAGTATCTATAGGCACGCCTCTTCGGCCAGCCGCTGAGGTAGATGCATGGCGTGTACTGTGTGCCGAAAAGATAGTGGTATCAATACCACTATCCGTGAGAACCTGTTTGATCCAGCGGCTGATCGAAGACGGACTCGCGTTATGAATTGGCTTCCGGGTCGTCAGGATAAGATTGTCCGTTTGTGGCGAACCTCTATGAGCGTTAGTGATTTTGATATAATCTACTAATGTTCTCGCTGGACATATTTGTTCGCGATGAGTAAAAAACGGTATATACAATCGAGGTATTTGACGACCTGGAGCTGAAGTCTTAATTAAATCCGTTATGACAATTTCTATACGCGTATCGTTTACTTTAATATTAGCTAAACGTATCATCGATAGCGTCTGCACTCGTTGTCCGGTTGACAATGCAAGGAGAGCTACCAGTTTCTGAGTAAGACTATCTAAAGGAAGTTCCATGTTAGGGAATAGAGTAGAAACATGTTCAAGAACACTATTAGGATCCCACGTCGATTGATATCTAGGGAGACTTGGCTTCGTTCTAAACACGCCTTTCATGAACCGACTAACCCGATCATCAGTACCGAAACGTTTACCTAATATTAAACTAAGCGCTGATCTATGCGTGTTAAGGGTGGAGTAATTAGCTCCAGATTCATATTGAAGTGCTAGAAAATCAAGCACTATTCTAATATCGTCATTGTAACAATCTACGTTATTACATAAACAATATTGCCACCATTTTTTATAAGTACAATTGTATTGCTTGACCGAACTGCTAGACAATGAGGCGACCATGACATCAATAGCCTTAGATGGCAAACCTTCTTTTAAGAATGCCTCCCTGATAATTTTGATACAACCAGGGTAAGTCGCCTCCAAAGCGGGTGCACTGTCCTGAAAGGGGAAACGAGTAATTCACTATCTGGTTTCAGGTAAAGGGGTTCCCCTTGAGACAATTTCAGAAAGAGCGGATACCAAGCCTGGCTAGGCCAATACGGAACAATCATTATCCCGATAGCCTTATCATTAACTATTTTCCTAAGACTTTTCAGTATTAAGGAGAACGGTGGGAAGGCGTAGAAGAAATAGCTGCTCCAATCTAAAGTAAACGCATCTATATTATACGCGTCAGGGTCTCGTTTCCATGAAACATATTTACGACATTTAGCGTTTAATCTAGTGGCAAAAAGATCTATATTTGGTTGACCGAATTGACGTACAATTCTGCTAAATGCACGTAGGGATAGATTCCATTCGGTGTCAATGTTCAAGCGCCTAGATTCTTCGTCGGCTTCAACGTTCTCTTTAGATTTAATATACGCAGCATAAATATACAACTGTCTTTGTTCGCACCATAACCAAATGTTTCGAGTAATATCGTTCATGTGGGGATACTTGACACCACCAGCCCTATTTATATACGACAAAGCAGTTGTATTATCTATGCGAAGTAAAATCTCTTTATTTCTTAAATTACCGGCAAAACATTTGAGGCCGAAAAAGGCAGCCTTCAGTTCGAGCAAATTTATGTGATTCTTAGCCTCAGCCTCGTTCCAGAATCCCCTGGTTCGTTCACCTCCACAAGAGACGCCCCATCCTGTAGTAGACGCGTCAGAAAAAATCTCAAGGTAATAATGACCTTCACGAATAGGGTTACTAGTCGTCATAATATTATTTTTCCACCAAAGTAAGTCTGCGTTTAATTCAGCTGGTAATGACATTAAACATTCATAATTTTCATTTGAATTTCGAAGCGCTAAAAACTTTTCACGTTCTAGTTTTTTAGTATAACCCCAACCATATGCTACTGCTGGGTAACTTGAACATAACACACCGAGGAATCTAGCAAAGTCCCTAATAGACATTGTTCTTGTATGATACATTTTATTCACAAGATCGACAATCCGTTCACGTTTGCTTTTTGGCAACCGAATACACATTTTTGCTGAATCCAATTCAAATCCCAAAAAAGTTTGTATTTGACTAGGTATCAAACAACTTTTACTGTAATTTATTACGAAACCAAGATGTACAAGTAATTCGACAGTTTCAGTGACGCATCTGCGGCAATCGTCGTATGAATTCCCTATGCAAATGAGATCGTCAAGATATGCAGTAATTAACAGACCTTTGTTTCTAAGAAACGACATAACCGGCTTTAAAAGTTTTGTAAAAACAAACGGTGCAAGTGAAAGACCGAACGGGAGGCACTGAAATTCGAAATTCTGCCCTAAAAATCTAAATCTTAAGTATTTTTTACTATCATTGTGTATGCTTACAAGAAAATATGCCTCTTTTAAATCTAAGGTCGCCATGAAGCAATTTGCAGACATAAGCTTTATAGTCGTGCGTATGTCTTCCATTTTAAAATGTGAAGGAGCAATAAACTGATTCAGTTTCTTTAAATTTAAAATAAATCTAAAGGTACCGTCTTTTTTAGGTATAAGAAAAATGTTTGACAGAAATTGGCCAGGCGTGTCATCGCATTTAATTACTGCACCGGAGTGTAATAATTTAGAAATTTCGGAATCTAAAAATCGAATTTCAGTTTCACTGAAACAGTTATTTGAAGGACCTGAAGATTGTCTCACTGGACTTTCAAAAGGAATTTTAAAGCCTTTTATGTAACTCAATACAACAGGATCCGTGGTTATGGATTCCCATCGGTCCAAAAAATAACGCAGTCTACCTGCGTGTTTTACCTTTACCGAGGTTTCCGCTGCTTCGGGCCCGGCTTCGACAGCTCCGCCTGACGTTCCGCAGTCGGAGGTTGTCTCCTGGACGTCTGGGACCAGTAGCGGTTTCTCGGCCCGCCCCGCTTGAACTTGCTAGATCCCTGGTATCGGGGTGGGCCCCTCCAGTTTCCCGAATGGTGGTAGGACTGCCTTTTTGATGGTCCCGCGTCTGTTCGACGCACTTGTAAACCAGAACGCTCGGCAGTCTTAGAAGCCTTAATTTTTTCGCCTAGATTGGCGCCGAATAAAAATTCGTCTCTTTTAACATCGGAGATCATGCCCGTAAACTTTTTATCTAGCGAAGTGATGACCAGTTTCCTTCGCGTTTTGGTATTGTCATGGTGTAAATCCAGGAATATTTGACTGATCTCGGAAAGCTTCCGGATTATTTCCACTTTGTCAGTGTCTCCGTCGATGAGGGATGAAGTTAAGTTAGTCAGACCGGAAATTCCACGTCCGAGAACATTTTGAGACCTCTCTAGTAATTGATCTCGTTTTTGTACAGGCTCACTCAAAACAGGCGCGATCTCAGGATTCAAAATAGGTGCTTTGGCTAGCTTGAAGTTTTCTGGGAAGAGGGACTTTTCATGTAAAGCCTGCCTTTGCTCCTTGTTAAGCCCATCTACCAGAACACGACCCCAACGTTTAGAGATCTCGTCTTGTATTTTCGGACCGAGTGGTTCATCTTTCGCTTTAGGATCCCCAAGGGCCTCAAGGATCTGTGCTGGTAAAGACACCGGTGTGGTACTGGTGAAAGTTTCAACAGGAGCAGTGCTTGGTCCCGGAACGGGGTCTGTACATACTGGCGTTGAGTTCGCGGGGAGCGCGCAACCTGTGCGGGGTGCTGCGGTGGCTACGGGTAGGTTGACGGCCGCTGAGACGCAGTCCGCGGCGACGCCGCCTTCATTTACGCCTAACTCGGCAGATACGGCCGGGTTTGTTTTGCTTACAACCGACTTAATGCGCTCGTCGTCTGATTCATCCCAGTCAGAAGGGTACGGTGCCTCGTAATCTGATTCGGGGGATAGTGATCCGTAGTGGTGATCCTCTGGAAAAATATCGTAACTCCATTGAGCACCTCGGTTCGGTATGTAACTACTACTGTAGTTACATACCATATACATGTACATACCATACCGTATACAGACCATGTAAACAATAATGCCATATCGACGCATTGTATCTATTATACATACTCGTCAATAAGATACTCAAACACGATGTTCCAGTATTTTTCGAACAAAAATGTTTACATAGTCTTCTGTACCTACTGTCCGAACAAAGCACAATACCGCTTACGAGCGATATTTTAGTCCTGCCGTTGCAGTGTTTTAGTTTAACGTCATTAATTGTAATCACGTTACAATATGAGACTCGGTGTTATCTAACGTGATCACGTCACGCAGAATAACTCATATAAGTACTTCATTAAAGGATCACCATACATATACTGAAATAAAACATTGGAAACATTCGTTCGTCTAACTGACGATTAAACAACCGTCGAATTTTAAATATCGAACGTTAAATCGAACACAATATATATATCAACATCTCATGAGAAAATTAAATATAGTTAAAAAATTTCTCAAAGAAAAACGGGTAGGTCGATAATTCGTCACATGTTACTTTGGTATTTAATAAAATTAACTTTGTTCTATATCTTGTAATGATAAATAGAAACACTAGTTTTAAAAGTAATTAAAAAATAAACTAACCGTTATCGCTAGAGGAATAGTACTGGTTGTGAAGTTGGTTCTCCAAACGTCGTATTTTCCTGCGTAAGCGATCATCTTCTTCATACCTATGTTTTCGTTTACGACCCATTTTTCGATAACCACTTGTCACTATTGATTTAAACACTAGTTTTCAAATATTACTTTGAGTAATTGCAATTATAGATGTTGTGATGCTTGCACAAGGAAAGCGAATGAAGATGGAGCCGAGTGTTGCCACAGATAAGACAGTGTCATAGACTCGGCACCGATTGTTTTCTATTTTTTTTTTATAAATTCTCTAAATATTGTGTGATGCTAGTACATTGAACAGTGGACTACCTAGTGTGAATATAATAAATGTCGAGGATGCAGCGCTGAAATATAATGTTGGTTGCAGTGTACGGCTAGATGCGTGCAAGCGTAAACAGCCAAGTCGCAACAATGCTTTGATATCCCGTCGCAGTGGGACCCGTTCGTACTGAACCTGCTGGTTTATACGATATAGTCCTTATACAGCTGTACACGGAATTCTTCCTGCGAAGGACGGCAGCGATGTATCTTTTAATTAAAGTTTGTGATGTAGCTGGCGATGCTGTGTGAATTAAATGTAGTGCTTATGTTTGTTTGTGGCTTTGACTTGTTTTAATACATTGAATCTTTAGCGGGGGTTCCCTCTATCTGGCATTTTTTTTGTTCGAAACGCTTAGGACATAACAGACTTGGCATAATCTATTTAGGCATAATCTTAATGAGGCAGAAAACCGTTGGACTACAGTATGGGGTTCTTCAAAAGAGGAGTGTACAAGTTCTTATTGGGTCGGCAACGCGCATGTGACACCCCTGGGGTTGCAAGCGCCCATAGGCTACGGTGACTGCTTTCCATCAGGCGGGCCGTATGCTTGTTTGCCACCGACGTGGTATAAAAAAAAAAAAAAAAAAAACATCACTTGGCATAAATAACAATATTTCGAACATTATTTTGCTCAAAAATATCTTGGCATATTATTATTTACGCAGAGTGTTATAAGACACAAATTAGATTTTCATATTTTTTTGGCATATAGCCACATGTTCGAGACTTACCTTGCATTTTTCGTCAGGCAGAATTTGTTGTGAGGGTGAAAATTTCTGCAGTGAGCGAGCGAAGCGAGCGAACAAAACCTTCCGGGGCAGATCCGACTCGGATAGGTTAGGTTAGAAGACTAAGGCGGGAGCTTTACTCCCGTCTTAGTCTTCGGGGTTATTTTTTTTAGCAACCTAGAAAATACTCACCTCAGTAACACAGTAAGTAACGTGCAGAATATTACTACTACCTCGATTATATTGAGAGGTTGTAATTATTCCTTCTCTGTTATTCTAAAACAATGCCTCATCATCAATAGGAGTATCTTCTGATAGAATTCTGCTCGTATAATATTCGAACAACTCAAAATCTGTCACAACGAAATATGCTAAAGTTGAGTATGTCACAACAGTTTCTGCACAAAGCCCATTATGAGTACATAGTTTATACCATATAGAATTATTCATAAAATAATTATGCCACAACAGGGTGAACCCTTTAGCGGAAGTTGACAAACGTGGGTTGGAACCCTGCCTCGGATGTTGGTAAACTAGTTCTTTTTGTATACTATTTGATATCTAATATTTATATTTATGTGTTAAGATAAATTAGCTGCATAAAATTAGGCGTATCAAGATGATCGTATCATTCCAAATTTGCCATATCTTATTTTTATTAAATATAACAAAGAAATTGTTTTTCGTAATATTAGTATTTAAGTACACGTATTAGGGTGCATGGTTTAAGTATTTCCCCTTTGACGCCTTAAGAAACCAGTCTAAGGACAAAATTCAATTATAATGAACGACACCTTAGTTCCGTAATATTAAGTACCTAACTGTTGATTTGTAGCATTAAAACTTTTAGTTAATTAAATAAAAAGAGATGTAGTACCTAATTAGTTTTATAATTTTCACGCTGAAAATCGCGTTATTTCTATGGCATTTAGAAGCAAACCAGAGTCGTCAAATAATTTAGTACGAATACGCTTTCAATAACAAAAATTCTCATTTTGTGCCTGTTTCACAAATTCAAGGTGCACAGCTTAAAACAGCGTTTCCCACAAGAGCTCGCAGTGGCACTACCGCGATCTTCGAAATCCGCAAGTTTCGAGGATTTATGTCTGTCATTCTAATGACGCCTTCAAATCAAAGTCAAAATCAAACTATTCTTTATTAAAGTAAGCCACAATAGACTGAAAAAATAGTAAGGAAAAAAAACTTCTACCGATTCTAACCCCACTGACCTGAGAAGAACCAGGAAAAAACTCAGCGGGACTTATACAGGGTGAAATCAAATTGGTAATACAAAATAATATTTTCCGGATCTATTCGTGATTACGATCAACTTTTACTATGGGACTTATATCGAATTTGGCAGAAAAATGTGTAAATTCTGGTATCGAGTTCATTAATATGTATACAAATTTGTAAGGAATCAGTATGGAGAAATGGCTACATGTTAATGAATTATACCAAAAGTTGGTTTCATAATTTGTATGGAGATGAAGATTTTGAAGTGATGTTTTCGAAGATGGTCCCATAGTGAAAGATGGCTGTAGTCATGAGTAGATTCAGAAAATATTACTTTGTATCACCAATTTGATTTCACCCAGTACTTCGACTTCGTTGAAGTGATAGAGACAGACCTCGAAATTTACGAATTTCGTATTTCGCGGTAGGCCAGCGGTAATCCCTATTGGCACCGTTCTGTACGATAACGAGTTCGCCGGGACTAGGTCTTAACGTTCAGTATTTGCAATTGTATTGCTGGATGAGGCACTTATTCGATTAGCAACAGCCATTTCGAATTTTACAAAATTATGTGGAAATGAGATATTTTCAATTTGTATCTCGCTTGGTCTCTAATTTACATTGCATTGTGAACTTTTTACCTGCAATGTCCCTTTGGCATATTTAGTTTGAAACACAATTACTTAGGTATATCACTATACTTTGTTTGGTCAGGTATTTAAAAGAAGGTAAACAATCTTGCAGTACTTACCTTTTTATTGAAAACTACAAGTAGAAAATAAGTTTTAGCTTATATACATAATATAAGAAGGAAATACAGTGATTTACATTGTTTTGATTCATTAAGTACCTAGTTTGGATTTTTAAATACATTTTTCAATAAAAAGATACTGCAAGATTGTTTATCTTTTTTGAAATACCTAACCAAACAGAGTATAAAGACACGACGAGCTTAAAAAATTTGGGCATTCAAAGCTGCCCAGAAAGTTTGAATCCTGCGATAGCAAAATAATTGAATTTGTCGCCTTCAATAAATAATACTCTTCTTACCATGTCCTTCAGAAATAGTGCCAAAACCGAACTCGTATGATTCCATACATATTCATACATTCTGATTGCTTGCCAAATGTGAATTAAGTAGTTGATTTTTTTTTATAAAAGAGTCTTCATTTTCTACATCATCACGTAGTTCATTCATTTGAACAATTAACGAAACTGTAAATGGGTGAATTAACAAAATTACATGTAGTCCATGTTTATAGAAAACTCATTAAGGAAAAGGTTTATTAACAGCCCACTCATACTCGCGTATTTGTGCGAGTCAGGTAGGCCCCGGTAGCAACTCATCAAATCAAATCAAATCAAAATCTTTATTTGTAAAACATAGGTAGGTCTATCGGTGGTAGCATACAATATTATTCTGCTATGTTTCGCCAATAGGCATACAATTTTTTTTTACATAAATTATAAGTATTACTTACGTATTATTATTAATTATAAGCATACTAATATATTATTAATTAATTAATTTACAATTATTCTTATTACTACTCTATTTATTACATGTCATTTTATTCGCCAAATTATTAGGTACATACATTAAATTATTATTTTTAAATTTTAATTATCTATTATTGTGTTTGTAATAATCTATCAGATATAAATTCAATTATTGAGTAGTACGCTTTCTTAACTAATAAATCAAATAACCTGTTCCTAAACTGTTGTTGGCTCAGGTCTCTGATGGTTTCTGGAACATTATTATAAATTTTGGAGGCCATTCCTAAAATGCCTTTCGAAAGAAGAGCACTCCTCAGATACTGGCCTTGAATTTTTCCACAATGCCGTGCACTGTTAAGGTTTCTAAACAAGGCTGGGTTACTTTTTACAAAACTTGCTGTCTCATATATATATAGGCTAGGTAATGTCAAAATTTTTAGGCTTACATAATAAGGCTTACACGACTCAGAGGGCTTCAAGTTGCAGATCGATCTCAGACATTTCTTTTGAGCTTTAAAAGCCTCTTCCCTTTCTGACGAGTTTCCCCAAAATATTACACCGTATCTGAGAGAGGATGTAACATAGGCATGATATGCTATTATCACAGTCGATCTGTTCGCTACCTTACTTAACATGTATAAAGCATACGAATATTGGTGAAGTTTCTTATAAATGTGATCAATGTGGATTTTCCAATTCATATTGTTGTCTAACATGAGTCCCAAGAACTTCGTAGTCTTGGTCTCAGCTATGGATTGACCTTTGCATTTAATATTTAGAGGAGATATAACATCACCTCTTATGGTATGGTTACTGGAGAGTGTAAGTGCTTCACGTAACGCACCTGCAAATAAGCGCTTTTATACGATTTTGGGGTTGGTTTCATAGTAAAAATTACTTGATGTGACTTACAGCTAGTTATGTGTATGACGTTTTTAATAGCTGACAAAACATTACATAACCTATAATGACGATCCTCTAAATGGATCGAAACATCTCGAGGAATTATCGACTTAAATTACGTGAGTAACTCGTTTGATAAATATTTAAATATATTCATCATCATCATCATCATCATCAGCCTATGTTAGTCCACTGCTCGACGTAGGCCTCTCCTATTAACTATGCGTATAGACATATTAGGAGGTAATTGCCCATAATCGCCACGCCGGGCAAGCAGATTGGTGATCGCAGTAATGTGTCCATCCTATGATGACGCTGCTGCCCATTATCAATCTTGTAGAATGGTCAGTGACACTTCAATCCCTTAGCCGACTCTTACCACACCCGCATGTGGACAAATGTATTCTTACTGCCATCACCACACGGCACACATAAATATATTACATAACCTTATTATATATAATACATACAGTGTGCTACCACTATGCAGGCTTTTATTGAAACTGAGGAAATAGATGCAGATTCTTAGCCAAACAGTGAGCATTATTTGTTTCAAAATTCTAATTTTAAAAGTAATTATTAAAAAGGTTCAGTGAGAAGTAATCTACTTCGAAATGAATCGTTAGCTAGCGCTTGACAATGACAGATTGCACCCACTCGTAGCTTTTACAACTAAGCAGTACACGCGTTACGATCGTTTGAAGGAAAAAAACATTATAAAGGTGCGTTCAAACCAAAAGATCATTCGCTATTCTAACCCCCCACTCTACGAAATTCGATCGTTACACAAAACGTGATTGGTTGATTTCGTCGAACGGGAGATAGAACAGCGAATGCTCTTTTGGTTTGAACGCACCTTTATACAGTTAATTTAAATAATTGGCAACTGTTAATTCTTCAAAACGATTGCTAGTAATGCGTATTACCATTTTTTTACGTAGCTTTTACAACTACTAAGCCGTACACGCGTTACGAGCGTTTGAAGAAAAAAAAACATTTACGATTCATTTAAATAATTTTGTACTTCAAAACGATTACTAGTAATGCATATTATCATTTTCTTAAAAGCCCGGTCATAGTAACACAATGTATATACTTACTTACTTACTCCGCTGGCTCAGCGACCCAAAGTGGATCTTGGCCTCCGATACGAGTTGGCGCCAATGCGCTCGGTTCTGTGCGATCTCCTCCCAGTTCACTGCATTCAGGGCGCGTAGGTCCTTCTCCACTTCGTCTTTCCAGCGGTATCTTGGTCTACCAACCGGTCTGCGTCCACTGGGTCTTCCTAGGAAGGCCTGTTTCACTGCCCTATCAACTGGCATCCTAAACACATGTCCGAGCCAGCGAAGCCTTGCAGATTTAATCTCGCCAATGATGTTGGGCTCAGAAATGATGTCCTCCAGCTCTTGGTTTTTTCTAATTCTCCAGCTACCGTCAGCTCTCTGGGTAGGTCCGAGAATTTTGCGGAAGATTTTTCTCTCTGCAACAAGGAGCTTGTTCTCTTCTTTTAAGGTGAGCGTCCACGCTTCGCATCCATACATTAAGATTGGTCTAATAACAGTCTTGTAAATGCGAATCTTGGTCCTCCGGTGCATGATCTTGGACACTAACACCTTATGAAGAGCTGCTGTGCATCTAAGGGCGCCCTGGATGCGAAGTTCAATCTCCTCTTCCCTGCAGTTTGTGTCATTTACCACGCAGCCCAGGTATTTAAACTTCTCTACCCCTTGGTAGGATACACCATCCACATTTAGGTCCTCTCTAGGCTCCAGGACGTTTCTGTGCCTCCGCATGTACAGATACACAGTCTTTTCCTTGCTGATTCTGAGTCCGACTGGCAAGCCCTCTTCCGCAAGGGCTCTAGCCCTCTCTACAACAGACCTCCTGTTCTCTCCAAGCAAGGCGAGATCATCCGCGTACCCAACTATTTTATGCAGACCGTTCAGCATGACTCCGCCGCCTAGCCCTTCTACTCTTCGTATGACGTGCTCGAGTGCCAAGTTGAACAGCATGGGAGACAGCGCATCCCCCTGCTTAAGACCAACAACGACCTCAAACTCGTCCGTCAACTCTCCTCCTACTTTGACCCGCATCCTACTTACACCAGTAGCAACGATAATCATTCGTATAAGTTTATCTGGGATCATAAAGTTTCTCAGTATGGAAAAGAGCGACTCTCTGTCGACACTGTCGTAAGCTTTGGCAAAGTCTACAAAGAGAGAATGTATTTCCTGGCCATACTCCCACTTCTTCTCCATAAGTTGCTTCAGGAGGAAAATTTGGTCAGCAGTACTCCTATTGCGCCGGAACCCACACTGGTAGTCCCCGAGTATCTCCTCAGCATACTTTTCCAAACGTGCCGGTAGGACATATGAGAGCACCTTGTACGCTGTTGGGAGTAGTGCTATTCCCCTATAGTTTGAGCACTTCTTCTTACATCCCTTTTTGTGTACAGGGCAAATGACTCCCACGTTCCACTCAGCTGGCTGTCGTTCTTCACGCCATACCCGGAGCAGCAACTCATACAGACGAGACTGTAACACAATGTATATAGTATAGGTATATAATTTTGCAGCGTTACCAAAATCTACGCTACCAATACAATCAAACGGTCCATCTGAGATGCAGTCGTGACAGGGATGTAAATCGCTGCACTCCACACCTAAGATGAATCCGATAGCAGGTTGCATTTCAACGAGAATTTAAATCAGACGTTTGTTGACATCGAAAGTAGTTTCAAGCTTGAATGGGCGGATTTTTATTTTGTTGTCGTTTTTTAAAATTTTCCAAATTTGGAATTTTGTCATTTTTTCTACTCAGAATCACGAGCTCTTTCGATCTTTATAGAAATAAAAAAGTGTCCCAAAAAAAATTTGCATTGAGTTACTATTTTTCATACACTCAGTGGAAGACAAAAAATGTATGGAATTCTTGGGATTTTTTTTCTGCTCATCATCAATCGCGATTCTGAGTAGAAAAAATATGATTAATATCCAAATTTTGAAAATTAAAAAAAACTGCAACAATATAAAAATCCGCTCGAATAGGTAAAATCATTATTATAGATAGAAAATATTGAGAATAAATTAGTCCCGACAAGGTGGACTGATGACCTGGTGAAGATCGCAGAAGTCTGCTGGATGCGGATGGAACATTGTGGCAATCTTTGGGGGAGGCCTATGTTCAGCAGTGGACGTCTTTCGGCTGATATGATGATGATGATTCAATGTCGCACCGTAGAGTGCTATGCGCTACGCGCAAAGTTCGTAGCTTTCGTATCTGAAAAGGAGCAATCTACTCGTACCTACTTCGTAGAGGAAAGCAACTAGCAACACGTAGGCTCACCTAGTGGGTTCTAAGTGCTTACCACGAGCACAATATAATAAGTATTACTTATATACAGTATGGACACATCCTGCTTCCTACCAAAAGTGCGGCCCCACTTCGATGACCGCAAAGTTACCTTTGTCTTATCTCACTCGCACACAGTTATATATATATAGTATACATCCAGGGCCGGAAATTGGGGGAGGGGGGGCTGGGAGGCTGCAACCGGGGCTACAGCCCCGGGGCCTCCACGAAAGAAGGGCCCCCACAATAGAGATTTCGAAAAAAAAATCGAATTCCAACTAGTAAGCACTAGATAATTTTTTTTTTAGTATTGAAAGCGATCTACTCCGTGAACTGGATTTCAGCGAAATCCACAACGATTTTTCGGCGAAAAATGTTCGTTAACGATAAAAATTAATGTCAGATAATTCTCGTTTCCAATTATACATATTTATATGTTTGTTAAATAATAAAATAATCTACAGGTACTTGTTTCCACAAAGAAATATTTGTTGATAAACTTGACTGTAAAAAATCCACTCCTTTGTTGCCTCGAAGCCTCTCAAACTCTAAATCCGGCCCTGTATACACCAACGCGAGCATAGAGTGTCCAAGTGCCAATGCGTTTGTTTCATACATTTTATCGACATTGTCAGCTCTGTGGCACTATGGTCGACTTCATAGCCTGACTTTCTAAACGGATAGCGACCACCGACAGCACGAACATAACTCACATGTGAAAAATATCAAATATTTCAAAAGCCATGTGGTGACGCCAGTAAAAATACATTTGTCACTACCCCAAACTCCTCCTGTGGGTGTCGTCAGAGTCGACTAAGGGATTGAAGTGTCACTTACCATTATTTAATAAAAGATTTTTGATGGGCAGCAGTGTCATCATCATACCTGGGAAAACTGGGGGCAAGTTATAGGGATTTCATATCGATTAAAAAGATGTCGATATAATTATAACAAAAGATGTGCTTATTGAACATTCTCGATTACAGTACAGAGGTTCGATGTCATATTTGATATCGGGCCTCTTCAGATAGGAAAAGTATGCAGATGTCATTTTAATCAAAATGACAATTTAAATATTGATATTTTAATGTTAACTACCCGTTTAAATTTATTGTTTATTTTAATTGAAGAGTAAGTACCTAATATTTATTTATGCCGAATAACATTTTGATGTTGTCATTCACAGTAACATCGATATATTTTTAGTCGATAAAATATTTTGCTACATCACTTTCGTATAAATGCCCCTAGTTATCCCAGGTATGGTCATCATAGTGGACACATTACTGCGATCGCAAGTCCACTTGCCCAGCGTGGCGAATATGGGCATTTACCTCGTAATGCGTCTACACGCATAGTTAATAGGAGAGGCCTACGTGACTAGCAGTGACGTGACGTCACATGACATTTAGAAAATAGAAAATATATTTAATTAATCACAAAGGCATATCAGATTACTTCCATATATTATGTAAGTTGCTGTAAACAACCAACACTCATCCCTCACTGTAAACATTCCGATAAGGTAAATGTCACGCATGTGATATGACGTTTAACCGACTACGTTGGTATTATTTACTCCACCTACACCGCACAATTCATATTCGAATAGATAGTCTCAGGGGTTTCGGAACGTGTTATCCATTTCCCAAAACACCCGTTCCCATAATACCCGTTCCAAAATATCAGTTTCTTAAAATGAACGTAGGCCAAAAAACCTGTTTCTCATGTATTGAGTATGTCAAAACACCCGGTGCTCATAGCATACGTATGCCAAAAGATCCGTCTTTCATGACACCCGTATTCCCATAAAACACGTTTCTAATTAGATGACTATGTCAAAACACCCGGTGCTCATAGCATCCGTTTGCCAAAAGATCCGTCTTTCATGACACCCTTATTCCAAAAAAAAACCCTTTTTTCATGAGTATGTCAATACAAACGGTGCTTATAGCATCCGTATGAGTTTCATTGTCAGTTACTACGTGTTTGCTTTCCGGCGTCGATATTGTGAGCTAAACACAGAATACCTAAGGCAGAGGATGGGCAGAGGGTTCATTTTCTATATAAATTAAAAAGGTTTGGTGGTCAACTGAGCCCATGGACACTTAGCCCGCGGGATCAGTGGCCCACTTCGTTATTCTTTCGGAGATAACTCGACCCACGAGATCCCACCAATCAGATTGTGACCCAAAAAAAAAACACCCCAGATTTAGGTAGGTTAGGTTCGTTAGCTATCTTCAAATGCCCGAAGGGCAAACTGCCCAGAAATAGGAGCCCCGCTTGCGGGGCTCCGTCAAATTTGTGGAAGGACAAAAGCTAGTTAGGTCGAGTCGCCCACTAATAAAAAAACATGGTCAACTTAGCCCGCGGGCTCAGTGCTTTGCGGGCCCAGTTGACCACAAAGGGATTAAAAACCATTAGGATTGTAATCAAGAACTTTACTTATGCATATAGTACAAGATGTAGGTATTTATACAGTGTACTTAACATAACTAAATAAAAAAACTACTAGTTCTCGAAGAGAACTTCAAATTAACCTTAATCTTCTTAGAACATAACTAATAAAAAAAACTCTGGTAGTCATAACAGATGAGAATGTGACTTAGCGACGAGGGAATAACGAAGTTTGTAACTCTATTACTTCATGTAAAAATCCCATACACTCAATTTCTCCGTACTGTAATTTGCGTAACAGTTTGCTGTACTCTTCGTCAAACACCATGTCATTCTTCCTTCTTTTTCTTTTTGAGGCTATGAAAAGGCTGCTTTTAAACTTTGTGTCTATACACATCGCTTCTTTTCTCAATTTGTTTATAAACAAGAAAAAATTAGGATGAGGGGGAATTCTGCTATTTAAGCGTCTATGCCACCCTTCAACTGGATTTGTAGTCCTGTGTCGTTCAAATGCGACACTCAATATAGTTGCAGGCATCCTTGGAAACCATTGTTTCTCCATATAATTTGTTTTGAATGACGTAATGACATCGTTTTCAGGGTGCAAATGTGTAATTGCTTGCCAAGCTTCAGGAATATAATCTTCTGGTAGTAGAGGTAAATGGGCACAAAGATTTGCTATATCTCTACCGAAAGGTATTTCGCTAAGCTTCAGTTTATCGGCGTAATCCCATACTGCATTGTTGTAGTGATGATAACACCCACTTATCTGGGCGTTCGGGAAAACAACCCTTACTGCATTCATCGGGGCTCTTTCGAAATCGGCTTTGAATTTGACCATATCTATATTTAGTTTATGCTTTATTATGGTAAAGAAACGTACATAAGTTGCTTCAGTTTTGTTGGGTAATAGTCCGTAAATCACTGGTTTGACATTCGTAGTTTTTTCGTTCGAATTCACATCGATATGTAGGGTATACAACTGGAAGAACGGTCTTGCTACCGACTCAAAGGTACCATCGCCCATATAAGAGTAACTTTTATTACTGACCCATTTTCTGGCGAGATCGGTAGCAAAAATGAATATCTTCTCCGTTTCACCGTCTTCGGTGAGTAAAAAGTTATCAGCCAAAACTCGTGGAACACGAGCATCTTTGAGAGTATTTATTAGCAATGTATCACATTCTAAATAATTCTTCCTTGCTCTATATAGAGAGCTTTTGTGTGAATCGAACAAAGGCACTGTACCTTGAAAATTTTCAAAATTTTTATCAAAAATTTGTTCTATTGGCATTAAGTTTTCGCACACATCAATCTTGCATTTATCAATTATTAAACTAACCTCATTATCTTGAGGATACGGGCTACATGCGTGTAACTTAGGTTCTCGTAATATTTTATTGTCTTTATCCAAAGTAACCGACGTAGTGCAATCCTCACTTATACACCGCCAGTAAGAAGAACCACTCTTTTTATTTTTTGTATGTAAGTTATAGCGGTAAATACCGATCAGCAAAGATAATTTACCTTTTTGGGTTTTTATGAATTTCACATCCATTTTGCTTTACAACGATTACAAACTGCAATATACTTCAGTGAATAACTATACTTGACAATCTTGACATCAATCAGAAAATACATGTCATCGGGTAACAAGTGGCCAGTAGGTATCAAGTTTATCTATAAGTGGTACAGAAATGGCATTGTAAAGAGGTTTCTCAAAGACACATAATACGTATTAACAACTTTCGCCCTTTGAATTATATTCCAGACCACATGTAACAATTGCAGTCGGCATCGCATCGGCATGACTTTTGGGTAAAATATATATCAAGAAACTGACTATTTGGGAAAGGGTGGTGAAGGGAACGGGTGTTTCGGGAAACGCATATAAAGACAAACGTATTTTTTGGGAGAATCGCATTTTGGAACACGGATTATTTAGGAAACTGTAGTGACGGGAACGTTTATTTCGGGATTAGGTGTTTTTGGGAAACGGACACCAAGCAAAACTTATCTTATGGATAAAGCATATTTTGGGAACCACTTATATCGGGAAACGGATTATTTGGGAAAAGGTGGTGACGGGAACGGATGTTTTGGGAACGGGTGTTTTGGGAAATGGATAACACGTTCCGAAACCATATATATCAAGAAACTGACTATTTGGGAAAGGGTGGTGAAGGGAACGGGTGTTTCGGGAAACGCATATAAAGACAAACGTATTTTTTGGGAGAATCACATTTTGGAACACGGATTATTTAGGAAACTGTAGTGACGGGAACGTTTATTTCGGGATTAGGTGTTTTTGGGAAACGGACACCAAGCAAAACTTATCTTATGGATAAAGCATATTTTGGGAACCACTTATATCGGGAAACGGATTATTTGGGAAAAGGTGGTGACGGGAACGGATGTTTTGGGAACGGGTGTTTTGGGAAATGGATAACACGTTCCGAAACCGTCTCAGGGGTCTGAATCATATTGTTATTATTACTCGTATGCTCCTAAAATCTCCAATAATTATAAAAGTGTAAAACATATTGTATAAAACACCTATTAAATATTATTCCAGAATAAAATCTAAAAGTGCAAATGCGTAGAAAATGTGTAAAAAAATATGTAAATTTGGTCATAATAGAATTTTTTAAATAATTAATTACTTTCGCTGACACTTTAACTAATTAGTCTGTTCATATTTTACGCAAGGGACTTGTTACAGGCGTAAGTCATTCTTAATTACCTACGAATAAAAATATCGCGCTATTAATTTATTATTCATTATAGGTATTAGGTTTAGGTAGTTAATAACCTTGAAGGTTGCGGTGAGTGGGGATATTTAATTGAGTACACAAGTGATTTACTTAACGGATATTTATTGACTAACTTACAATCTATCAAGTCGCGGGCACAGCCGCTGCCACGCTTGCGTTCCGATCAGTCGCAAAGGCAGCACAGGTTGATATCCAACCTGGTATTATGTGCACCTACACCATTCCCCCTTCCCTTTTATTCGAAAATAATACAATACAAAACAAGGAGGAAATACATTGTAAATAAGTAAAAAAAAATGCATGATACTTAAGTACTAAAAATAAAACTATAATGCGAATTAATTTCGCAATCGCGACCTAAATGAAATACTAAGTTTACATAACATAGGAAAATACACCGTATGCTATTACATTAATGCATAAAATATCTTGCAACATTATACCTACCGCGCGAGGTGTTATTGTATTCGCAGAACGTGGCTAGAGCGCTGCATCGGCAAATCTCACTGGCTTCTTTACAACTCGCCCACTGCGTGTTGTTTTCACAGGTATAATTTTGCAAGAAGTGTCATTGTTATTCGATGTGGAATCATTCTGCCGGTATGTACTAGGTAAACTGTCTACAGTATTTTCGTCTGTAGTTTCCATATCGTCATTAATTACCAGTGGTCGGATATCCCGGTGCAACAAGGGGTGAATGACCTCAAACATTATACTAATATGGATATACCACGGGATTCCACAAAATTACATCCAGTAAAGTTTAGTAATATTTTGTAACGCAAAATAAGTGCATGTACATTGTACATACAAGCGTTTATTATTATGCGATTTCAACAATTATTTTAAAGGATAGGTTATAAATTTTGTTTAATATTGACTTTAGTACCAAATAACCTTTTAGTATGAATATTCTTAAATAAAAGAGTTTAGCTTTAAAAATAGAAGCTTTTTACTAAGCCACAATAGGTTCCACTACTAAAAATTGCGAACGTAAAAAAAAACAGAAATATCATATAATACGCGATTATTTTAATTCGTGATCATTTGATTGTGATTAAAACAATATCCATATCCATACCCAGCCTAAATTAAACATTTTAGGTGAGATCTCCCGCGGATACCTCAAAATTTTATTAATTTAAAGTTAAAGAAAAATTGTATCCAATAACCACTGAATGGTACATGGTCTTCCTGAGTTCATCAATTACTAAGTTAGAAAAAATATACCTACCTGGTTACGGATTAAACATCCTCGTGTATGTAACATAAAATCAAACATTTTTAAGCACGAACACTTGACACACCTATGCAGACACATTAGAGTAAATATATGTATTTTATGAAAGAATTATGGCTTACTAGGTTCTATAAAGTTAAAATAGCATATAATTATTTTCTCTAGATTCTCTATTTTCAATCGATTCCTTTTCACATCTAAAATCTATTTGTACGCCGAAGAAGTCCTTTCCACTTCTACGAATGTCAGTGGAGCAAATTTGTAAAGAGACACTTCAGAATTAAAAGAGCTCGTGATCCTGAGTCGAACAAGCCCAAACTTGTCCGAATAAAAAAAAAGTGTTTTGAACAACGGTTTGTGAAAACGCCCAAAGATTTTGTTTATGTTCGCAATTTGAGCTGCCTTTTTAAGTATACCTATCAGATCTATATTTTTTTTCAAACTAAACCCGGGAATTTAGGTCATATCCATATTAACTTTTCTATTTGGTATCCCCTGGTGTTGCACCGGGATATCCGACCACTGTTAATTACATATGCCGGTTTTAATCTATCTATCGATACATTTACTTCTTTATTCTCCACTTGGATAACAAACGTCTTATTTCTCCTACTTATGACTTTATACGGACCGTCATAAGGAGGTTGTAAGGACTTACGTAATAAATCATTCCTCAAAAATACATATTGGCATGTTTTTAAATCATTATGAACAAACAACGAACGTGAATTACTGTGACTTTGTGGTCTTGGCTTTAATTTGTTTACGGAATCCCTAATTTTTTGAAAATACTCCGAAACAGAATCAGTAACCCTGACCTCGTCATAAAATTCACCAGGCAACCTAATTGACTTACCATACACTAACTGCGCTGCGCTCACTCCCGTGTCACTTCTAGGAGCTGCGCGCATACCTAGCAATACTGTGGGTAATTCGTCTGCCCAACAAGTGTTATCACTTAGGCGAGCCTTAAGGGCTGTTTTAAATGTCCTGTTCAGCCTTTCCACAAGACCGTTGCTCTGGGCGTGGTAGGGCGTAGTACGTAGCTTATGAACGCCTAGGTACTTCATTAATTGTTTGAATAAATCGCTTTCAAACTGCCTACCACAATCACTCGTTAAACGCGTAGGGCAACCAAAACGAGTAATCCACCCTTCGTAAACTACCCTAGCTATGGTCTCCGCCGTAATGTCTTGAACCGGATATAACTCGGGCCATCCTGAAAATCTGTCTATCATTGCCACACAATAACGGTAACCTTCGCTGGTCGTGGCTAATGGTCCCGCAATATCAATGTGCACGTGCGCAAAACGATCAGATTCCGCGAATTGCTCTAAGCCTGAAACGGTATGACGTATTACTTTAGCTTTCTGGCACTGTATACACGATCTAGTCCATCTAGCAACATCGGCATTCATTTTCGGCCAAAAAAATCTTTCGGTAACTAAACGTTTCGTAGTCCTAATACCAGGGTGACTTAGATTATGTATATATTGCCATACTTTCTTTCTAAAACTCTCGGGTACATAAGGTCTAATATTCTTTGTTGATACCTCGCAGTAAATCACTTTCTCACAGTCCGGCAAGCTAACTTGCTTATATTGCAGTGTATCATGTGACGCTTGCAAGCTTTCCTGTAAATAGTCGTCACTACTTTGCCTAACTGCCAATTCTGCGTAATCGATGCCCGTGGGACAGTAAATTGCTTCGCACCGGGATAAGGTATCTGCTACTACATTCTGCATACCACTTATGTGTTGTATATCTGTTGTAAATTCACTTATGTATGATAAATAACGAACTCTCCTGGGGCTTTCTTTGTCACTATTTACTTTACTGAAAGCAAACGTTAGAGGTTTGTGATCCGTATGTATACTAAGATTACGACCTTCTAATAAATTTCTGAAATACCTAACAGAGGCATAAATTCCTAACAATTCCCTATCATACGCCGAATACTTCTTTTGCGCATCTGATAGTTTTCGCGAAAAATAGCCTAATGGTTGCCAAATGCCACCTACCTGTTGTTGTAAGACGCCACCTACGCTCGTCTCTGACGCATCTGTCATTAAAGATAACTTGGTGTCAGGAAGTGGATGAGAAAGTGTGACAGCGCTTTTTAAGCTTTCTTTACACTTCTCAAAAGCTTCGTTAGCTTTGTCTGTCCACTGAATGATCGTCTTATCCCGTTTTCTTGCGTTATGCAAGTAAGTATTTAACTCAGCCTGAAAATCGACAGCCTTAGGAATGTGCATGCGATAAAAATTTAACATACCTAAAAATCGTCGCAATTGCTCGATGGTTTTAGGTTTCGGAAAATCGACTATAGCCTGCACTTTATCGTCCAAAGGTCGAATACCGTCCGCTGAGACTTCGTAACCTAGAAATTCGAGCTTAGACTTGCCAAAATCACATTTAGACACATTAATTGTTATGCCATATTGATTAAAACGATCGAAAACCTGTTTCAATTGCTCTTTGTGTTGTTCTTCTGTCTCGCTCGCGATGATTACATCATCTATGTAGGTAAACAAAAAATTTAAATTTCTCAGTACCACAGTATCCATAAAACGCTGGAACGTCTGGGCACTGTTCCTCATCCCAAAACACATCCGGGGAAATTCGAACAACCCAAAGGGCGTTATTATACTGGTTTTCTCTATATCTGCCGGGGCCACCGGTATAAAATGATACGCTCTGTTTAGATCTAGCCGAGAAAATACTTTCTTATTACCAGCCAACAAATATGTAAAATCCTGTAAACGAGGAATTGGGTATCGGTCAGGCTTTGTAATTGCATTAAGCCTTCTATAGTCGCCACACGGACGTAACTCCCCATTTTTCTTGGGTACTACGTGCAAAGGGCTTGCCCAAGGGCTATTCGAAGGTCTACAGATGCCTAGGTCGACCATCAACCTGAATTCCTCTTTCACTTTATTATACCGGTCTGGTGGTAAGGGTCTTGCTTTCGCGTATACCGGGGGTCCCGTAGTTTCAATATGGTGAACCACTGAATGTTTCGGAGTGTCCTTGTAACACACCGCTTTCGTCAAATCAGGGTAATTTAACAATAATTCATGCCAAGGATTTCTTAAATCTACAGACTTAATTGACAATTGGGATGCATCCTGTATAACAATAGAACCAATAACATTTAACATAGTAACTTTATCCCACAATTTCCGCGCGTGGAGATCTACTAACAACCTATAATGGCTTAAAAAATCGGCTCCGATTATGGGTTGTTTAACATCAGCTACTATAAAAATCCATTTAAATGCTCTTCTAAGGTTTAAATTAAGGACTAAACTACGCACTCCAAAAGTCTTTATTTCACTGCCGTTGGCGGCATACAACTTATAGTTAGGACTCACCGCAGTAGATGCCGCATGCTTTCGGGATACCGGCAAAACACTAACATGCGAACCAGTATCTATTAAAAAGTTCAAACGGCTATTTAAGTCTGTAACACATAGGCGATTATTTGTTACATCGATACACATCTCCGCCTTAGACTGTATCGCACTTAGTTTCCCTTCTCCGGCTGGTTCTCCCAGTAGCAAGGTTTGATGCATTTCGCGGCCTTAGTTCCGTATCGGAAATGGTAAAAGCATAACCATCCCGGTTTACGTCCAATTTTGCTGGTTTTTCTCTCCCTTGACCTTGACGGCTGCCTCCTCGGTGTAGCGCTCCTCTGCGGACGTCTTGACCTCCGTAGCTCTGCGACCTCCACCGTAAGCCGATTTAATTTCGCCGTTAAGTCATCCGGCGTGCGTTGTCTATTCGGGGATACTTCCTCGACTTCCATCGGTCGCGTCGCCTCCATGACCTTGTCCGCGATGCTAGCCAATTTCTCCATGTCCGTGACCTCGGATGCAGCTAGAACTGCCTGCACCGCTGATGGAAGATGGCCGTTCCACATAATAACCAACGTCTGGTCCAAAATCTTCCCTCGCGCAAGGTCACGCATGTTTCTGAGGAGTTGGGACGGCTTTTGAGTGCCTAACTCCATCTCTCCCAGTAATTTCTGAGTCTGGCGGGTATCTGACTCCTCATATATCTTGAGCAGTCTGTCTTTCAACGTCCCATATTTGTTTTCTGCCGGCGGTGATAGTAATAAATCGCTCACCTGCTTAATGGCATTTTTACTCAGCTTGGTTACCACTAAATTTTGCTTGGCCGCATCTCCCAGGCGCTGATTTTCCACCGCCGCTTCGAACTGCAAAAACCAAAGTTTTGGCATGTCCGTCCAAAACTCCGGAATTCTCGAAGAAATTGTAATGCTGGCCAATGCTGACGTATTCTCTGCCAAGCTCCCATCGTGTGAGGGTCCTGGTACCGGCGCCGTGCTGACCGTCGTACTAGTTTGTGGATTCGCTATTCCCGATGCCATAGTCACCGGAAACGCCGCTTGTCCACCCTGTACATAGCCTTGTGGTATAGGCTTCGCTCCGTTAGGCATTGTTCAAAATATTCCAAAAAACCTTCACTAATGTTCACTCACTAAAAGCTTTCCTCACTCACTAATGTTCTCGGGGTCACCAGTTATAGGTATTAGGTTTAGGTAGTTAATAACCTTGAAGGTTGCGGTGAGTGGGGATATTTAATTGAGTACACAAGTGATTTACTTAACGGATATTTATTGACTAACTTACAATCTATCAAGTCGCGGGCACAGCCGCTGCCACGCTTGCGTTCCGATCAGTCGCAAAGGCAGCACAGGTTGATATCCAACCTGGTATTATGTGCACCTACATTCATAATTAACAAGAAATAATTAACTAATAAAGAAATTAAACATTTTGAACCCCATATTGAAACTTACATTTTTAGAGTAGTCTCATCTAGAATATTAGCATTTAATTCATCCCTTTAAGTTTGATTGAAATACCCCACTAACTATAATGCGTTTACAGATGAATGACTTTGAGAGGATCACAAAGTCGCTTAGCTTGGTCGTGTAGATAACTGAAGCAGAACATTGATTGATTGAAATTAGGCACCACCGATATAGCTCTCCGAATCGCTCTGCTGAAGTGGACGGGGCACATTGCACGTAGAACCGATAGCCGTTGGGGCGGAAAGGTTCTCGAGTGGCGGCCACGTACCGGAAGGCGCAGCGTGGGTAGGCCCCCCACAAGGTGGACTGATGACTTGGTGAATGCTGCAGGAGTCCGCGGGATGCAGGTGGCACATGACCGGTCATTGTGGCAATCTTTGGGAGGGGCCTATGTTCAGCAGTGGACATCTTTCAGCTGATATGATGATGATGAGTCACCACAATCATCATCATAAGCCGTAGCCCGTGTCCACTGCTATTCGTAAGTCTCCATCATGTTGTTCCATAATACTGGGCTTTCCTCATCTGTTCGTAGCCTCTTTTCATCAGCATTCCAACGCTAAAGTATTAAATTAGTAATAATTTTGACAGGTACAAAGACGAATGTATACCTGTAAGGGATCTCTTCCTGTTAACCTTTGAGCAAAGGTAGCAAAAGGTAGATAAACCTTCACGTGTACTGTGGTGAATGTATTAGAGTAATCATCATCATTATCATCATAATCATCAGCTCGTTGCAGTCATAGGCCTCCCCCAAGGTACGCCACAGAGCTCGGTCTGCTGCTTTATGCATCCAGTTTCTGCCAAATAAATATTACATACCTACATACTAAGCTCCCCGTGTTGGCCGTGTGGTGACGGCAGAAAGAACACATTTGTCACCACCCCAACTCCTCCTGCGGGTGTCGTAAGAGTCGACTAAGGGATTGAAGTGTTACTGACCATATTTGATTAAAGATTGATGATGGGCAGCA
The DNA here is from genome assembly GCA_025490895.1 of Thaumatotibia leucotreta. NCBI lineage: Eukaryota > Metazoa > Arthropoda > Insecta > Lepidoptera > Tortricidae > Thaumatotibia > Thaumatotibia leucotreta. The sequence goes on from JALPQI010002553.1 coordinate 88,476, forward strand.
GCGTCATTATAGTGGACACATTACTGCGATCGCCAATCCGCTTGCCCAGCGTGGCGATTATGGGCATTTACCTCCTAATGCGTCTATACGCATAGTTAATAGGAGAGGCCTACGTCCAGCAGTGGACTATCATAGGCTGATGATGATGATGATGATGATGATGATGATGATACTAAGCTCAATTCATACATATAATACACATTAAGTTAAAATATATAATGGATATACTTACATAATTATAATACATTTTTATAAGTTCTCATGGAAACATTTTCAAAGTATATTCTCGCAATTTTGAGAATGTTCTGCTACATTGCTAGTCGCAAGATTATGCAGTAAACAAGTTTCAAATAAGATCGTAACCTCGATTGAAATTACAATATTGTTTAATAACAATCACGTGTTTGTCTTTGTAACTAAACAAACTATCCCAATTTCAAGCCTGCAATGTTTATTCAAGGATCAAGAAGGATTAGTGAAATAATTATTCGGAGTGGAAACACGACCTTGATTCGAGCAATGACAAGTAAACATTTCTAGAATTTGTATTCCACTTTCGAGCTTTGTTTGTGATTTGTGTAGAAACAGAACATAAATGGTTATGATAATTAAAATGCTCAGACTGGATGTATAAATAAGGATTTACAATTAAAATTCAATGATCAGATTCAATCTTTGTTAGGTTTATAGACGCATCTGAAATTTCATAAGCACAAAAGATATCAGCTGTTGCATACAACCTTAAAACATACATCAACATTTAAAGAACTTAGTTTTGCACATTTGTGTATAATTAAAACATTTGGTCATACCTATACAGATTAATTAATATTTACGACGAATTAGTAACACAAAAATTTTTTTTTTTTCAAAACTACAATATATGTACATAGATTAAATCTAACTAATCTACTTAACCTAACCTATATCTAAGATTGGCCCTTGTGGCATTGTACCGAGGATGCTGGCGGCGTTTCCTCGCTGTATCGATACACTGATGCGTTGTGCGAGGAAGTCGACATTTGGTTTTGGATTATTGCGGGTACATGATAATATCATATGCGATTTTTTTTTCCAAATTTAGTATTCAACGAAAACCAACTTTATATAAATGTATATCTTAAAGTGACCCAAGGATTTGTTAAAACTAGTGTAAAAATTAAATTCTAACACTTTCTTAAAATACATAAAAACCAACTAGGAATATTATGCGAATATTATATTATTACCTCTAATCCTCAGGTTTGTACGCCATCTACTACCTTATTTACTTTCAATTAATTTCGTATGCTTGCCCTTCTATGCCAGCGTTGCAGGATATCAATTTAATTAATTAAATCTTCCATCGAATCCCCCAATCCAATATCGTTAATATGCAAACCTTTTCGGTTCCGATTTCAATGTAATAGCTCGCTAGTTCTGTTTATTCGGCGTTGTTTGTGGAACAATCGAGCCGAATTGAAACCTAGTTGTAATCACCGTCGGACCATTAGGCTGCTAGGGATGTGAAACATATTGCGAATGTTTTTTTAGCTATATTGCTGCTGGTGTATATTGAACTACGAATAACCTCTTCTTTTGTTATAGAATACAGAATGTTTGTGAGGGATGAAATAATAAACGGCGAATAGAAAGTAGCACCGTGGAGGGGCATATGTTTAATCCAATACTACAGCAGGCCTAACCGAGATTCCATTCTGCTATCGCATACGACAAGCGATAAGTCACGTGACCATAATAATATATGGAAATAGTCACATTGACTTTTCGTACTAATCACGGACCCGTTTCTCGAAAGCTTGTAACTTGTAATACCAGTGGAAGTCTCTTTTTAACACTATTAATTAGATAAGGACTTCCGCTTATATTACAAGTTAGAAGCTTTTGAGAAATAGGCTCCTGCTCTCAAACATTTATTACTTATCGATTATCGAATACGATTGAAGAATGGCAAATCTTCACCAACCGTCCACACGTCTGTTGATCGTGCAGTCTGAGTTCAATCTCGTCAGACGCTACTCGTGAGAAAGATGGACGTTAAAACTGTAGCAGTAGTAGTTAAAAAATAACTGTCATGGGCATTTAAGAATGCGTCATGGGCATCTTATTAAAATACGTGATTAATGACTTTAAGCGTAATTTTTTTTATTGTGTTGGTAATGGTGGTTTGGTGGTAAACCAGAAACTTGCAGGCATGCATTCGCATTGCTAGACGGTGGCCGACAGACGGCGCGTCGGACGTGTGGTCGCGATGCCGGACGCTCGTGCTTGAGCCCTTTGATCCGGGCCACAAAAACCAACAACAAGCGGATCTGTCGCATTTCTTTCTTTCTTGTATTCCATATATTTTAAAATAAACGCAACAAAAGACTTGCCCATCACTACGGATGATCGCAAACACGTGTTCAATTGTTTACTCCATTACTCGCTTGTATTTGTATTAATTACACTTGCAATGCGTTTGAATGAAACTCGTTACGTTTAATTACTATTAGAAAAAACGCGTGTTGACACATTGTAAACATTTAAACAAATACGAATTACCTGAAAATATTATTTAAGTTACTCAAAATGTTACCTTTAATCATGCTTCAGCAAGTGCAGCAACCAAAATAATATATGTATGAAGATGTAGACAAAAATTGAGAGACAAATATAATATTCCATGTACTGGTCAATTCTTTTAGGTACTGTTTAAGGAAATTGATTCACACGACGTACCATTTCGGACTTAGTAACAGTGACAATCAATATGAAAGTCGCTAGGAATATCATAGTGTTGTCACTATGACAAAGTCTACTGCTGTTATAGGCCTTTGTACACCATGGACGTCTTATGGCTGAAATGATAATAATGATAAAACTTCCTATACATGGAAGAAGTGAAAAATAAACGCTTTCTAAAATAACTTTAATGCATGAGTTTCGATTCTCATAAACTGCGAATAATTCAACAAACCCTTATAAAAGTTACACACCATTTCATAACGCTTACAAAAAACAAATTCAAAAACTTTTAATTTAATCTTGAAGAAGCAGTAAATTCCCGTTTTGCGGCCTGGAAAATGTTGCTGGAGTTAACTTCATTAGAGCACGAGGGCGGGAATCTTGAGAGGCTTAATTTTATTTATCACTGTCGCATGTTAAAATGGTATTTTTATTTTCTTGAAATAATCTTGTCATAGGGGTGCCTCCGGGATTTTATTCTTATCAAACGTTTTAGGTATCTATTTTCAATATAAATATTACTATTACATCCATCGCCAGCTCCTAAAATAAATGTTACTAATCTTATTTAAGATATATTAAAGAGTGTAAAACACTACGGATGTTTAAAGTTAAAATGAAACACTTTCTCTTAGATAAAATTAAGTTGAAATTACTGTAAACGGGTGATTATCTGAGCGTTTCAACCGCCTAATTTTGGTGGCATAATTTTTGCCAAAGTTCCTGAACGTCTCAATGTTATACTTCGTCATTTGTATAAGGTACCGTGCCTCCTTCAAATGACAAAGTAGCACATCGTAACGAATAGAAACTTCGGCAAAAATTATGCCACCAAAATTAGACGGTTGAAACGCTCAGATATTCACCCAAACATTACTTAACATTATAACAAAATTGTATCTAGCGTATATCCACTTAGTTAATTTTATCCATCTATAATTATATAAGGGAGTCTCCTCTGCCATCAAACTGCCCTGCAGTTTGGCAGACTTGTTATTGTAAAATAAGGGTTAGTTATTCCGTGAATAAATGATTTATTTATTTATTTTTTTTTTTTTTATTTCCTGTACGAGTACTTCGGCCATATGTATTGGCTGGTTTATGCTTTTATGTGTTCTGAAATCAAGTTTATGTATGTGATGCTGATGGTACATAAACTCGTTTTTTTGAGCGAATAAAAGACCCACAATCTATCGCGACTTAAAGTTCTACTGGTTCCGTATCACATTACATTTGTTTTTACGGTGATAATAGAGATCTGCAGAAACGGTGTAATACAGTGATATTTTAGTTTTACAGCAGATGCATTGTAATAGTGCGCTTTTGTCGCTCTTTAGTTACAAAAACCTAAATAAAAAACAGCTACACCAACATAATATTTATTTATCACAAATATTTGTTCCTTGGTCATGACTGTGTATGTATTTAACCCTTAACCACCTACGTGCGGTCTCACAGACACTGGATTATACAAAATTGACAATAACTGAACGCAAGTACATCGCTCACTCCTCTGTGACCTTGTACCTTTGCCCGGCCCCTCCGCAGTGCCGGCCATGCTGTCGACTCGTTCAGATGTGCACTCATTTGGATTTGGTGAGGAATAAACTAGCATCGGCGGTCTGTGAGACCGCATGTAGGTGGTTACGATACGTTTTGTAAGTGTCTCAGGGACCGCACGTAGGTGGTTGTGTTATTTAAATGTCATAATAATTGTTACTATAGTTTGACACAGTTTTGCAAAAGGTTCAAATTTATGAAGAAACTTGCCCAAAAATGAGTGAGACCCTATTTAGAGCATCGTGCAAATAATTAGCGTCTTCCGCGGGACTAGAAAATTGCTTTGAATTTGAATGTTCGAACAAATTGTGTGTCGACGGCAGACAAAAATGGTTATTTTAAAAGCATGTAATTTTACAAAAATATCTTATTTGTAACCAAATTAAATAGTTTAATAGCATTTTTGATTGATCAATTTTATTTTTTTATAATGAAAATACTTATATTAATGTTCTTTAATTTTGTAATCTCATATCCTAAAGGATACCTAGTTTTGTAATCGAAAATACGACACGTTATTAAATATGTTAAGTTTGAAATACAAAATGTTGATTATTTTTTTATTCTTGTTGGTTAATAAATGCCTGAAACAATTTAAAGTGTATTTAATATATTTAAACCCCCTTCAGTCACGCCAAAGTAAATAAATCAGGTCCCATAAGAAGAAGCGGTCTCCATGACCGCACGTAGGTGGTTGTGTGATACAAACAGGACGTAGGTAGTCAAGGGTTAAGTGTCTTATGTGTATCAATCAGTGTCATCTATTATGTATATATATCGTGGCTAGGCACCCTCATCACAAGCCTTAAATTGAGCTTACTGTGGGACTAGATCGATTTGTATAAGATGTCCCAATATATTTATTTCGTATATATAGTATAAAACATAGAATCTTCTTTTGTCTACATCTGTGAACATGTATCGTCTATCCCCCCTTATTCATAAACGTATGCTAATTTAACAAGCCGCTAATAATTGTTTGTCCCTTTTGCTCTAATGGACACATTGTTAAGAGAGTTAAGACGTTTATGAACAAGGGGGTAAGTATATTTATTCCTAGTATTGTTTCCTAGGCAAGATACCAAATGACCCTTGCTAAGTAACATAACTACGAAAGTATATTCACAATGGGTTCGGGCCTGACAACATCGGCCGTCACGTCTTAGTAGGTCAAAATTGTTTGAAGGAATATTACAAGATATCTAGAAATTGGGGGAATTTAGAACGGTGGGTAATTAGATACACGTAGATGAATAAACTGTTGTGCTATTTTGCCAAGAACGACCCTGTCCTGAATCTATTTCAGATGTTTCTAGAACCCCTCAGTAGTGTGCTAGTGAAAGTGGGAGCGGAATTAACATTTTTTCACCACACTGCTCGTAAACACGCTGTTTGTCCTTCAATTTCAGAGCGCAAAACTGTGTTTTAATCTCTAGAGGTTAAAGTATTTTTTTTTTAATCTTCTGGGTAGACTAAAGCAATAACTTATACGGCCTGAGAGTGCAATAAGCTTTTTGACGTTTGAACTAGACAGTACGTTCGAAAACTCAATAGTTTCAAACAGATGCATACACATGAAACTTTCATAATATTATATTCAATATGCTAAAATCCAAATTAAATACCACATTTTGTTGTAAAAGGCTTTTAATTAAATGTTCTAAAAATACGACAAATAAAAACAATAGGAAAATAAAAGTGTTGACACTATGCAAATTTCAGAACGCATCCGAATATTTTTTTCTTTTAAAATCTAAACGAGTTCGGTCGTGATTTGTTTTTTTTCACTCTTCAAGTCTTCATTTTCAAGTTTTCGGGTAATTGCGGGATGCGAAAGTGGGATGATTCCGAAAATCACAGAAAAATCGCCAATAACTACATGAGTCTCATTTCGGAATTATCCTGAATTTTTAAGCATTGCCACGCCAAGATAAATATTTGAGGTTATTGTTTTATTATTTATTGATTTGTTTATTTTTTGTTTTATTTACTGCAAGATTGTTTACCTTTTTTTAAACACCAAACCGAACAGAGTATAAAGCCATTTCCGTAGGAAATTAGAGATCAAAACAACGCTTCTTTTATTTTGTGTATAAAAAATAGGGTAGGGTAAATCGTCAGTAACTGGCCAATTTTATTAGCTAGCCACCTTTTGTTATAGATTATTATCATCATTAATTATACCTACATATTTTTCTAGCAGGAAGTAGAGATTGACAAAATTAAACATCGACATAATTGTTGTCGATACGTTTGGAAGTAGTCGATGAATACATTTAATTAATTAATAATACGCCGTAACTTAGAGATAAACTACAAGAATGAAAATCATTCTCAAAACGCTACTTTATTTTTCTTATCTCTTCTAATTAATAACTATTAAAATAACAAAGACTAATAAAAAATATTCTAACGCCATAGGCAATTAATATGAAATATTACATTTTTAAAAATAAAGCCTAGATGGGTACTGTATTTCCTTGTTTTACCTGATTTTACGAAGTTAGAATCTTTATGAGAATAGAGTGTAGTCATAGATAACAGTTATGTCGATGTTTTATTTTGTCAATCTCTCTTCCTGCTAGAAAAATATCTAGGTATAATCATCATCATCATATCAGCCGAAAAACGTGGACGTGGAGATTTGCCTACTAGTTCAGTAACTGGCCGCCTCTTACTAAATAGCGTTCTATTTACCTATAAACATAATTCATTTTTACTACCTACCCTAACCTTACAGAGGTGGCCAGTTACTGGAAATTTACCCTATACCTGTACTTGCTTTTTATAAAAATTGCGAACAACGTAAACAAAATTTCAAATAAATATCTATAAAATAGCACTATTTTATTGTTTTTACGGCTTAAAATAATCTATTGGCAAGAGTCGATTAAATAGCACATAAATTTAGCAGTATTTAATGACGTACATTGGAAATTAATGGAAATACAGGGTAATATTTTAAAAATACTGGCCGTGCGGTGACGGCAGTAAGAATACATTTGTCACCACCCCAACCCCTCCTGCTGGTGTCGTAAGAGTCGACTAAGGGATTAAATAAAATATAAAATATCGCCAATCCGCATGCCCAATTGTTATGTTTGAGTTTTATTTCGCATGTTTCCTCGCTTTAGTGTGGTGAAAAATGTTGTGTTTCACTCGGCAGCAAAGCTTGTTCAACTCTCGTGCCATAAAACCCTCGCATCGCTCAAGATTCCATTTTATGAACCACTCGCAGCGGTCGTGGTTCAAATTCTGGAATCTTTCGCATTCTCGGGTGCACGAGAGAATATTTGCACGAGAGTTAAACAATCACTTTGCTCCCTAGTAAAACAAATAACTATTTTTAAAGCGTTAACATATAAATGATTTTCGTGTGTTTTACATTGAGTAACATCATATTTTAAGCATATTATAATAGTTAAATAGACACACGACCTACTTTTAAACCATGTGTGGTTTATTGTTAACAAAAAAGTTCTCTTAGATCTTTTCGTGAAATTATCGAGCTAGCCCTGGATTCTACGTTTTCTGTGTGTTTCTCCCAGGTTCCGAAAACGTGCCAACATGTTACAAATTCCATTTTTTTACGTATGGGCATACACCTTGTAAATACAAATTGAACAGCTCGTTATCATCTTTTGCTTGTTGATTTATGGTAGCATACAAAAAAATCTACTTTTAACACGATATTAAACGTTCCAAATCGATTCCCTGTCATTACAATAACAATTTGTTCAGTCACTTGGGAAATAAGTTCCAGCAACGCCATGTTTATGTGGCGACAGAGACGAGGAAATAAAACGACAAGAGAAAGATAAATAAATATTTAGTTGAAACAACAAATTATGGCAATACCTATTTCTATTGCCCCCGAGTTTTAATAATCAAAATTGTAAAATTGCAAAAAAATGCTAAATTACTTAATTTTAAATTTTTGTAAGAATATGCAAAACCTGTCAGATGAATTATGTCAGCACAAAATACCTTGATTTTCAAATCACTACTCTTAAGAACATGTCGCCTGACTTTTTTGAATTTCGGAATTGATGTACCTGCCTAAACTTTGATGAAAGTTGCTGTACTTGTGAATCCCATGAGAGACAGTAAAAGGTTTTTTCTTAGGCTGAATTCACAACATAATATATGATATTGAATCTTTTACAAAAAAATCACAATTTTACACATATATTGCTTGTTTAGGCACTGACCTCATTTAATTTGGTAGCTACATAATATTCAGCTGATATTTAGTGATCGGCATCACTCTTGTCACACGGCGGTATTTCGTGTAAAAAAAATATAGGTACTGACATGACTGATATTTTTTTATTTAACACTACTGTATTACACACTATCGTCATCGTACATTCGTTGCAAAAATCGGCTATGTCAGTCACCTAAGAGCTCATCAGCGACGCTCTCAGCAGAACGCAGTCGCTGTGGGCGAAACCGGCTAGGATAGGATGATGATTACATACTCGAACATATTTTTTTGAAACAAAAGCATGACATAATAATTAAAGTTTATTTTATAGTTACTGTGTGGCGGGAGTGGTGCCGATCACTGCTGATATTAAATAAAAGCAGCACAAATACATTGTCAGTGTTTATCACTAACTTGTCTCTAAAACCGTCAACCACAAAATACAGGCTCAATAGCCAGTGATTGTCGATCCCGCGGCTATTGAATGCCGATGCCGCGACGAATCACGCGTCACGAGTTTACGTTCGCGTGCGTGATGACAGCAAAAGGGTTCCGACAGGCATTCCGAAAGTGCCGAAAAGGGAAAAAGAAAATACTGATTCGTATGTTTTAAGGCACTGGTCATACTGCGTGCGAGTAAGGGATGGCCTATCGGCTACACACAGCTAAACAGAAGAGAAACAAGGTCAGGCTACTACGTCACGTTACGAAGATACGAGTATATAGTGTTGATCGAGGTAAAAATAGAGGGAAGAAAGAGGAAGACTAACAGAGAGCTTTCATAGAGCAATCAAAGGAAACTATTGAAGTGGAATTGTATATTGAGGTAAATAAAAAGGCAGAGAATAACAATGATGTTATAATGATTTTTTTTTAATTATTGCTTTGTTTTTATTATTACGTTTTTTTGTTTTATTATCGACATTTGTAATTTATTGAGTAATTGTAACTAATCTAGATATGTAAGTATAATTTATTGTTACTAACACAGTATGGGACTTGTTGCCCGAAATAAATGAAATTTATTATTATAAGGCGTAGCAAATAAGTACTATACGGTTTTCGTGATTAATAAAATTCATGAAAAAAGGCTTTTGGATATTTGAAAGCAAAAATATGTATGGCAAATATTGGATATTTTAAAGCAGAAATACGGTGGTTGAAGTCACCCAATCCTTAACATTACGAACTTTACAAGACTATTTTTTATAGCAGCATCAGCGCAGGCTGACGAAACATTCATTTTTAAAACTATTTGTTGCGCTTATAAATTAACCGTATTTTCCGCACCGATCCTATTGGCCCGTTAATTGGACCCTATAATCAAAAGTCTTAAAATAAACCCCTTCTTTATTATTTCGTTGTTATTGATAATAATAATAAATTCCTTGAGTCTGCCTGCGACCACGGGTGTAACGTCATGCCCGAAACGTCAGGATATAATTAAACGTAAGTTTACGCGATTAAGACCCGTTTGTCTGTAAAATATGAATAATAAATTCCCTTCATAAAAAATAAACCCAGGCGATGAGTGTACACTCTCTATCTATAATTTAATGACTGTGAAAGAATGACCCACTTACATCAATTTCCTGAATAACTCCGATATTGAGGCTTAAAAGCCCTTCGGATACGATAGGGTGGGACATCTTTATTCAATGGAATTATTAATTTTTAATTTGAATGGATGATACTTTGACGATATCGGGTTCGGAGTTTCGATGTCAAAATAATCGAGACGGGGTCTGAAAGCGGGAGCTAGACCGGTAGGTAATTTTATTAATGGAGTTAATTCTCGAAAAGTTATCTGTTATTGTACATTGATACCATGATTTGGTTGGTTTGGATAGATTGGTTTGATAGTTTGTTGTTGAGATCCGGGTAGGAATGGTACGTTACACTTTGCAGCTTGGAGTACCCATTCAAGGCAGTATATCT